>JAWNZC010000004.1:1295000-1302500 GCA_035771165.1 Paragorgia papillata
CTAACCATTCATCCATCCATCCATACATTCATCTATCCCGATATTCATCCAACCAACCTTATTAACTTTGTTTGCTTGGTCTGTGCGGAAGAGCATTTGCCGTTGGGTTTGCTTTTTGTGCACTCGGCTAGTAAATAGTAAGTAATTAATGCTTTTCTATTCTCAACTTTTACCATCTAGACGACGATCCTTGCAAAGGTTTACAATGTGGTACCAATTCCCATTGTGTCTTAACCACAGGTTCACCTATGTGTCAGTGTTATACTGGCTATTATGGAAATGGCAAAAACTGCAAAGGTAAAGCAAATTAAGGGAAAACATGAGATCAGTGAAAAGGTTAATCCTTTCATGCATAGCTTTAAAGGTCTTTAATTAGAATACATCAAACGTGTATCTTTACAATCAAATTACTCCTAAGGATTTTTCAATGTGGCCGTGTCGAGGCATATCAAAGGCGCTTTTAGCAGCCGCCATACGACACAGTTCAGACCACGGATCCCAGCTAAGCCCTAGGTGTCGATTTTACGGAGGGAGGAAAACCGGAAAAACCGGCGAAAAACCCTCGGAGCACAGGAGAGACCAACGGATTGTGGATTTCCTGCCTCGGATTGTGGATTCCTGCCTCGGATTGTGGATTACTGTATGTCTTTATATTTATTATATCATTGGCGATCTTTCATTGTCACAAAAGGAAAGCAATGATCATAGACAAATCAAAACTAGTTCAAGTAATTGTCAGCATGTTGAAATAAATTTTGCGTGAATCGTGCGAATTCGAACGATTCAACAAAACTGATACTGTAACTGTGGATTCGGATTTCAACAAAAGTGTGGATTGGCGGATTTGACCAAAAAAATTTAGCGGATTGTTGGATTTTGTTACCCCTATACAAATACAAATTTAATTACTTTTTCCCACAAGGAGCTTTTCAAGAGCAATTTACATACTAAATTCCAAGTGGCAGAGTCAAAGGCATATTAAAGGCGCACTGGCAGCCGCCATACGACACATTTATGACACACATGTCAGACCACGAATCACATGCTAAGACCTAGGTGTTGGTTTTACGGAGGGAGGAAAACCGGAGAACCCGGCGAAAAACCCTCGAAGCACAGGAGAGACCAACTAAACTCTATGGATCGTTTTCACTCACGTGATCTGTGGCCCCGTTGGGGTGGTGAAACAATACAAATTTTTTGAATAAGAATAGAGTTAAATTCCCATAGGATAAACGTTCTGCACCAATATAGTCGCCATTTCATTGTTTCTGTGCACTAACATGGCCGCCGTGACGGCAAGTACTAACCCCGTTGGTGAGAAGCAGCACCCTAACAGCACACGCCATCCGTGCTCCCCTCCGAGACTTCTTCCCTTGACGAATAAAACCGTCTGACGTTAAGGCCTATCTACACGATACGATTGTCGCATACGATTGTCATCGTGATGTATGTGATTCACCTGCACAATTGTGTAAACGACGTTTTTTGACATTCACCATCCAATAATGAACAAGAATTGTGTACGTGCACAAAATTGCATACGCCAGAAGGACAATCGTATACGACAATCGTATCGTGTAGATAAGCCTTTAGACAAAGTAAAAAGATAAAGTTGTTCCACAACAACAATGCGAATGAAAGGCTTAAAGTGGTCTTCTCATATAAACGCAAAGGAATGTAATCACGTGAGAGAGGCGAACAAAGACGTTTCGATCGTTGAAAAGATCTCGCAAGTCAACGCCTTTAATGTACACGATGTAAATATGTCGTGGACTTCCCACGGTATTGTTTGCGTTCTTTAGATGTAACGTCGAACGCTGCCGTAACAAAAAACCATGTGAATGAAATAAACTTGCCGTAAAGACTGCATTCGTTCACTCACGTGATTACATTCCTTTGCGTTAGGTTTGTTATTGACGCGTCGTTATTTTGGGTCCGACGAGCACTCTTCTGATTTTAGTAGTACTTCAGTTGTGTGCTCCAAGTCATGTACAAACTAATAATCAAGCAATTTGTAAATATTGTCCGTTCTAGATTACAACGAGTGCGAAGCAGATCGTGACAGCTGTGACGACAACGCAAGGTGTGTCAACACCGCTGGCTCTTACAAATGTTTTTGTTTACCCGGATACGGTGGTGACGGCTACTCTTGTAAAAGTAAGAATTAATGTAATGTATTGGAATGGAATGGAATAAAATAAAATGGAATGGAATAGAATAGAATAGAATAGAATAGAATAGAATAGAATAGAATAGAATGGAATAGAATAGAATACAATGCAATGGAATTCAATGCAATATATTGGAATGGAATAGAATAGAATAGAATAGAATAGAATAGAATAGAATAGAATAGAATAGAATAGAATAGAATGCAATGCAATGGAATTCAATGCAATATATTGGAATGGAATGGAACGGAATAAAATTCAATGTAATGTAACGTAATGTAATGTAATGTAATGTAATGTAATGTAATGTAATGTAATGTAGTATGATTAAATTAATTAATTAAATTAAGTTAAATTAAATTGAATTGAATTAAATTGATTTGGTGCGTTACGATGCAATGGTGCGTTGCGTTGCGTTGCGTTGCGTTGCGTTGCGTTGTGTTGTGTTGTGTTGTGTTGTGTTGTGTTGTGTTGTGTTGTGTTGTATTGTATTGTATTGTATTGTATTGCAGGTTAGCGTTGTTTTTGCTGTTGCGTTGCGTTACATTACATTACACATAGTCTAGGGATCTCAATACAATTTCAATCGACATCTGAATAGTTGATTACGCAAATTCCTTAACAATGGTCTTTTGTTTATTAATGTTACGATCAACATTCCGTGTTGTTTAGGTGATGGGAGTTGCAGCGGTAGCAAATGTCATATGGATGCTACATGCGTGGAAATTGATGGCTCAAAAACTTGTCAATGTAATTCTGGATTTGTTGGCAGTGGTCTTGTTTGTTCAGGTAACAAACACACCATGTTGTTTTGATGCACCATATAAGCCTTTTGATAAAATTTCGAAGTACTTGTGTTGCTTTCTAAAGATACCGTTTACGATAGTGATAGTGACAACGACACTGCCAGTGATCATCATCTTTATCATCATCATCACCATCATGAACATCATCATCAGATTTATCATAATCAACATAATCATTGTCGTCGTCATCACCATCATCATTGTCGCCATCATCATCATTATCATCAACATAATCGTCATCATCATCAACAATATCATCATTGTCAGCACCATCATCATCATTATTATCATTATCATCATCGTCGTCATCATCATCATCATCATTATTATTATTGGCATGAACATCATTATCATCATCATCCTTATTGTTATCATACTTGTCATCATCATCATCGTTATCATCATTATTGTCATCGTCGTCGTCATCATTCTTGTCATCATCACCATCACCATCATCATCATCACCATCATCATCACCATTACCATCATCATCATCATCACCATCATCATCACATCATCATCATCACCATCATCATCATCATCATCATCGTCACCATCATCACATCACCATCATCATCACCATCATCACCATCATCATCATCACCATCATCACCACAATCATCGTCATCATCATCATCACCATCATCATCATCATCATCACCATCATCATCATCATCACCATCATCATCATCATCACCATCATCATCATCATCACCATCATCATCATCATCATCATCATCATCATCACCATCATCATCATCATCACCATCATCATCATCATCATCATCATCATCATCATCATCATCATCACATCATCAAGTACAACGTGAAATACAACTTCATCATTAACAACAACAACAACAACAACACCAACTACAACAACGACGATGACGACAAATTGTCAAACTGTGATTGATTCCTCGCCTGGCTGCATTGGGAATTTATTTGTTGGTTAGATACATGTTTTAAGGCGTTAGTTCGTGTCCTTATTGGTACGAATGGCAAAAATCCATCACCGCTAATTCTTCTGACTTTGACACATCTAGATTTTGACGAGTGTGATAACAATTCAGTGGCATGTCCACAGTTCTCTCGCTGTATCAATACCTTTGGTTCTTACAAATGTCGTTGTGATTTGGGATATCAATGGAATGGGGTCGATTGTCAATGTAAGTTTTGATAGAATTTATTCCAAGTATTTAAAAAGGAAACTCTGAAAAATTTCGATTGTACAAAAATGTGAAACAGGCAACGTAACATTAAATTTAAGGGTAAATCTTGAGTAGAAGATTGGCAAAAATGTGTTTAGGTTTTGGTAAATGTTAAAGTGTTATGTTGTGCTGCGCTGTGCTGGGTTGGACTGTTCTGTGTTGTGTTGTGTTGTGTTGTGTTGTGTTGTGTTGTGTTGTGTTGTGTTGTGTTGTGTTGTGTTGTGTTGTGTTGTGTTGTGTTGTGTTGTGTTGTGTTGTGTTGTGTTGTGTTGTGTTGTGTTGTGTTGTGTTGTGTTGTGTTGTGTTGTGTTGTGCTGTGCTGTGTTGTGATGTGCTGTGTTATGTTGTGCTGTGCTGCGCTGTGCTGGGTTGGACTGTGCTGTTCTGTGTTGTGTTGTGTTGTGTTGTGTTGTGTTGTGTTGTGTTGTGTTGTGTTGTGTTGTGTTGTGTTGTGTTGTGCTGTGCTGCGCTGTGCTGGGTTGGACTGTGCTGTTCTGTGTTGTGTTGTGTTGTGTTGTGTTGTGTTGTGTTGTGTTGTGTTGTGTTGTGTTGTGTTGTGTTGTGTTGTGCTGTGCTGTGCTGTGTTGTGCTGTGTTGTGCTGTGTTGTATTGTACTGTACCGTGTTGTATTGTACTGTACCGTATTGTATTGCATTGCATTGTACTGCACTGCACTGTATTGTATTGCATTGCATTGTATTGTATTGTATTGTATTGTATTGTATTGTATTGTATTGTATTGTATTGTATTGTGTTGTGTTGTGTTGTGTTGTGTTGTGTTGTGTTGGGTTGTGTTGTGTTGTATTGTATTGTGTTGTATTGTATTGTATTGTAATGTAATGTGTAGTATTGTGCTGTGCTGTGTTTGTGTTGTGTTTGTGTTGTGTTGTGTTGTGTTGTGTTGTTTTGTGTTGTGTTGTGTTGTGTTGTGTTGTGTTCTTTCGTTCTGTTCTGCTCTGCGCTGATCTGATCTCCTCTGTTCTGTTCTGTTCTGTTCTGTTCTGTTGTGATCTGTTGTGATCTGTTGTGATCTGTTGTGATCTGTTCTGTTCTGTTCTGTTTTGTTTTGTTTTGTTTTGTTTTGTTTTGTTTTGTTTTGTGTTGTTTTGTTCTGCTCTACTCTGTGTTGTGTTGTGCATCTGAGCACCAGACCTGGAGAGTGCACTATTGAGCTACTGCAGATATCTCTATTATGGGGAACCGCTGATTGACATGTTTGTGGGCCTATGTAGCACTTAAATAGAATTGGTCCATTGTGTCGAGGTTTTTTAATTCTTGTTTTCTTTTTCATCGCCAGATGTTTGTTCGCGATGTCTGAATGGAGGGACGTGCTTGGAAACAGGATGTCGTTGTAGAGAAGGATATTCAGGAGAGAAGTGTCAATGGGGTAAGCTTATCCTGTGCACAGAATACCATCTCCATCTTAGTTGATTGACTGAAAGCGATGTTCGTAAAGGCCTTTCTACACGGTACGATTGTCGGATACGATTGTCATCGTGATGTATGTGATTCAGCGCCAATCGTGTGAACGACGTTTTTCGACATTCACCATCGAATCATGAACAAGAATTGTGTCACGTACACAAAATTCCATACGCCAGAATGACAATCGTATACAACAATCGTATCATGTAGATAGGCCTTAAGAATCTCCCAATAGATCGTTTTCATCTGACGTCACGGCGGCCATGTTGGTGTACCGAAACAATGAAATGGCGGCCATATTGGTGTACCATCTTTATCCTATGGGAATTTAGCTCTATTCTTATTCAAAAAATTTCGTATTGTTTCACCACCCCAATGGGGCCACCGATCACGTGAGTGAAAACGATCCATATAAGCGCCACATCACGTTTTTGCTTCGTAAAGACCGTTGCCATTGTTTACGATCATTGCTACCATTTGCCGTGTAAACCTGTTTTTCTCTCAACAAAAATTTCCTTTGTCGTAGCACGCGTGTCAAACCAGCCACGAGATTGCGAGGGAAAGCTTGAAAATTATCACCACCAATTTGCGGAACAATCAAAGACGTCTGGAGGCTCGACATATTATTAATAGCGCCCACGTTTCATATATTGACGTCGGCGGTCTTTTACTGGAAGCGTATTATTTGGTATTTTGTTGAAAGATAACGGCATTAGTGGTTTTGGAGAGTAAAAATATAGGGCTTGTCCAACCTCGTTCCCAGGGCCTTTTTGAAATTATGCATAGTTTTGTGCCAGTTATGATCAAGTGGCTTCAACGGGACCGCCATTACAATGAACTTCTCCCACTGGACTGCCATTACTCAGAATGATTTTGCATTTCTAAACTAAATTTCAAATTTATTGCATCCAGTATTTTTGGGTGCTGTGACCAACACCGCTGCCAAACGTTTGCGCATGCGTGAATTTGCTAGAGTAAACATTGCAAGAGAAGTGGGGACTAGCCGTGGCAACAACAACCAGACAGTGAAGACTAAGTAAGACTCGACTATTCATTTGTGTTTTAAAAAAGGGTCATGAAAATTACGAAGGGGTCATTTCAGAATGTGTTACAATATTGACAAAGAAGCCATGCAGAAATTACCTACCTTATCTTTTGGTTGTATGCTTGTAATTTTGACTTTTGTGTGGAACTCCCGGACCAGTCCAAATATTTCAGTGTTTTCCCGCTCTTTTTTTGAGGTACGAGCTCGGATGTCCCGCAGGCGCAAAACGCTTGGCAGCGGTGTTGCTGGACCAGTCCATACCATTGAACTCTAAGTAAACTGGAACGCTAACTCCATAAGTCAAGGCCCTATGAATGGATGAAGCCAAAAATCTTTAAATGTTAATCTTTAAATGTTTTTCTGAGTTTTGAGCTGAAATACTTAACGCTGAACGTTGGACTGTATATGAAACTGAAGCTATTGAAAAATGCTATTTGGTATAGAAACTTCAAGACTTTAGCTAAAAGGGAAATAATTAAAAAATATAAAAACAACTGCCATTTTGTTTGCCGAACGTTACAAAATTGCAGTTGTTTTTATATTTTTTAATTATTTCCCTTTTAGCTAAAGTCTTGAGGTTTCTATACCAAATAGCATTTTTCAATAGCTTCAGTTTCATATATAGCCCAACGTTCAGCGTTAAGTATTTCAGCTCAAAACTCAGAAAAACTACTACAAGTTTCTTAGTATTATTTCCCAGCGAAATATGGTCGAACATTTACTACATTTTAAAAAGTTTAAAATAACGAGGAAACTTATACTATACATCAAATTGAAGCCAATGCTATTTCTAAAAACATACGTATAAAACAATGTATTTCAATCCGTTGTTTTGGAGTAAT
>JAWNZC010000004.1:1307500-1432500 GCA_035771165.1 Paragorgia papillata
CTTTTGTTTTAATGACAAAGGTATATAGATAGTTTTATAATGAAGTCATTGACTGATTTCGTTGGTTTTTATGAGTTTTGCGATATAGGCAAGTTTATCGATTAACAGACAGAGTAAAAAACTGCGAAATAACACGTTTTGCTGCTTATTAATACCAACAAATGCAAAACCTAAGCTTCTAAGCCTTGTACAATGTTCTTTGTTTGATACCAATAGCAGAAATTTTCTTAATGTGGCTCTTTTCGTCTCTTTTCGTGCTACGAAAACATAAAATTTTCTGGGTTTTTTTTGAGCCGGATGAGCAATCCAGTTATATATAGAGATCAGTGCACATAACTGAACAGACAACAGAAAAGCGCAATCTATAGTTGTTGAATATATTTGGCTTGTTTTAATAAAGGTACCCGTTTGGTTTAACAACATTTGGGCAGTATCTGATATGGACCGACTGGAGTGCTCGAACCATTCAACAATACGACCGACAGACGTTTAAACTGATGCGTCCCATAACAAGCTACAGGGGCAGTAAAGGTTCATTTTACGATATTAAATCTGTACAGCAGCCTGAAATAATAGGTAAGACTGTCGTTATTTTAACTTTTAAAATAAGATCAAGCATGAAAATTTAGCTCGAGTAAATGGTGTTCAGTTGGGTCACCATTTGGCTTTTTTGGATCTGATTTTCATATTTTAAACTTCAACAAAAGAAGTTAAACAATTGGTCGGTCTGGGGAAGTTGCATCTCGATGACTCGGTCATTTTATTGACAGAAAAGTTGTATTACAAAACATTAAAAATTAGCGGTTCCTCTGGGAATACTCGGAATTTTCGTAGGAATACTCGCAATTGCCTTGGGAACACTCGCAAGTCTTTTGGGAATACTCGCAATTCCATTGGGAACACTCGCAATTATTTTGGGAAAACTCGCAATTCCCTTTGGAATATACTCGCAATTCCATTGGGAATACTCTCAATTTCCCTGGGAATACTCGCAGTCCCCTTGGGAATACTCACAATTTCCTTGGGAACACTCGCAATTCTTTTGGGAATACTCGCAATTTCCCTGGGAATACTTGCAGTCCCCTTGGGAATACTCGCAATTCCATTGGGAATATTCGCAATTCCCTTGGGAACACTCGCATTTCTTTTGGAATATACTCGCAATTTCCCTGGGAGTACTTGCAGTCCCCTTGGGAATACTCGCAATTCCATTGGGAATATTCGCAATTCCCTTGGGAACACTCGCATTTCTTTTGGGAATACTCGTAATTCCATTGGGAATACTCGCAATTCTTTTTGGAATACTCGCAATTCCCTTTGGAATATACTCGCAATTCCATTGGAAAAACTCGCAGTTTCCCTGGGAATACTCGCAGTCCCCTTGGGAATACTCACAATTTCCTTGGGAACTGACTCGCAATTATTTTGGGAATACTCGCAATTCCATTGGGAGTACTCGCAATTCCGTTGGGAATACTCGCAATTTCCCTGGGAATACTCGCAGTCCCCTTGGGAATACTCGCAATTCCATTGGGAATATTCGCAATTCCCTTGGGAACACTCGCATTTCTTTTGGAATACTCGCAATTCCATTGGGAATACTTGCAATTTCCTTTGGAATACTCGCAAGTAAAATATAAAGTGTCGTTTTTTAAATTGAAACTGGAAATTTTTTTAATTCCGCGATTTTTTAACATTGCCAATTTTGCTAAAAGCCATGACGGGTTAACTGCTTTGAATTTTGGCGGGAATTATCAGTGTCGAGAAACGACCAAGAAATTGCAAAATAAGAAGTGTTTTCGCATGATGGTAAAATCGTCAAGAATTTTGGTTTAATTTGCAAGGTCAGTATGTTTAGTTTGATTTTTCACTTCTTAGAGCCTCAAGAATGCGCCGAAAATAACGGTGGTTGTACCAACCTGTGTTTGCCAAGACCAGGCGGAAAAACCTGCGCCTGCCCGAACGGTTTCGTTTTGGTAAATCGGGAAGAAATGAGGTCTGTAACGAGTGGATCCAATTTGCAATCTGGAAACGGGACTGTGTCTTTCTTCGGGGGGTCGGGGTCCGGGTCCGGGTCTGGACTAGGATTCCCACCGGTGAATAACACCCTGGTCCTGGTTCGACTCAACGAGACCATTTGTGTGCCAGAGACACAACCCGCGATTTCACAAAACCTGCTTTGAACACGAACAGTGACTTTTCACATCAAACAACGCATCAAACTTTAACGCAGTAATCGTTTTAGCACGGTCGAAACCAAGCGCCAAGTCGTTTACTCAGCTATACAACGCACCGTAACTATAACGACCGTTGCATCATATTACGACGCGTCGCTCCTCCGGATGCTGCCATGTTGGACTCCAAAACTTGGTATATTAACAATTCGCCAGGCATACGGAGATTGAGAAAACTTGCTTGTTATGAAAACGCTAGAAAATAGATATATGCATGCTTATATACAGTCTGTTATGTTGAATAAACCACCTAAACGTGACACAATAGGGTTTCCAGTTCTATATTTAATTTAACTTGACGGACTTTTGGTTTCAACATTTTATACCTAATAATATACAGTGCAAAATTACTTGCACTTGATTGGTTCCTTGCATGTGATTGGTCGCTTTGTTACTTAGCAACAGTGAATCTCAGAGGACTGACTTTTTTCCAACAAATCTGCAAGGTTTTTCGGTCTGAAAATGCTTTTTTGTTTACTTTGAACTAATTTAAACTATCGAAGGAGTGTAAACTATTAGTGAGAATGAATACACTAGAAAATTTACGAACTTTTGCCTGTGTTTACAAAAAGAAATTGCAATGTTGCCGAGCACCGACCGTGATGGGCTTAAAGTACCTATTTTATCTGTGGCGATTTTACATATTCGTAGTGTTTTGGAGTTTTCCTGAGCAAAATTGCAATATATCTTGTCGTTCCAAAATTTCATCTCCATGGACTTTTTCGCTGTCAAAGTTTTGTAACTACTTACCGGAATTTTGAAAAGATGTGTTGCAATTTTAATACTAAACCAAAATTTTACAAAATTTCCCGTATCGCGAAGCGACGAGGGTAATTTGTAAGATTTTGAATACACGAGTGAGATTAAACCTTAATTTTACGAGAACTCATGCGATTGTGTGTTAATAATATAGTGGGCAAAATTATTCAAGAGCTATGTTATGTCTAGAAAATGTCGAAGTACATGTACCTCTCTCTTTACATTAAAAGAAATAGAAAAAATGTTCCGTGTTTACATTTATAGCAACACGAGTGGAAAAATGATATGTGGGAAAATCTTTTCTATTTTCTTTATTATAAAAACAAGACTTTGCAAATGGCGCGAAAAGAAACACGGCTCTTAACCAATCAGCGCGCAGTTGTAAATATTTTATTTTCCGTCTTTCATTGGCCAGCGGTTTTCCGCCCCAGCATTGGCTGACTCAGCATTCAGCAAGACGACAAACACGTTCTCAGCAATGGTGGCAAAGAGATTGTCAACTTTTCGTTCAAAATTGTTTGTACACGCTTTCGAAGAACTAGAGAAGGCCTTATAATGAACAAGAACTTAAATGTGGATAATTCTAGCAAGAACTACTCGGTAAGCAACTTTGTTTATGTTGGAAATAATGTACACTTTTGACAGAGAAAGCGTGCTGTGAAGTGCGAGGTGAAGTGTCTGTCAGCGACAATATTTAGTTTATAAAGTTTTTTTGCTGTACAAGCTGTCGTAAGTTAAACTCAGAGAAAAACTCTAAACCTTGGTCTACCATCTGAGTTCCAGTGGCTCAATGGTTTCGTTTGTTTGTTTTCTCATCTCTTGATATAAAAGGGGGAAGTGCCCCGAAACGTTGAAGTTGAATAATAAAGTAAAAAGTAAGTTTTGAGTACTGTAAATTGATTACGCGCACACGCCCCCCCCCCCCCCCCCCCCAAAAAAAAAATAAGCATCTGAAATTTAAAATATATTATTTTTATGTATATACAGGTATATTTTCTTTCACAATCTTCAGGCAACATATATATATATATATATATATATATATATTTATAAAATAGGTTGCGTCTTACGCACGCTGTGATTGGTCAATTACCGTGTTTATATCAGGCTATGTAAACACGGTTGTGATGTCACGGCACATTTTTTAGCCTTATTTCATAAAAGAAATAGAAAATGGATGCCCTGTGTTTATATAACCTGATGCAAACACTCGAGTGAGTTGGGAGAATTCGAAAGTACTTATGTAAACCCCTCGCCTACGGCTCGGGTTCACATAAACTTTCGAATTCTCCCAACTCACTCTCGTGTTTGCATCAGGCTATATAAACACGGGTGGCCATTTTCTATTTCTTAAATATATAGGAATCTAACGTTTCGAGCGAAGGCCCTTCGCTCGAAACATTAGATTCCTACGTTCTCTGTTTCGGCAGTATATCTAACCTAAGTTACTATATTTCGATTGTTGTTTCAACACTGCCTACGCAGCACGCTACTTTTATTTCACTATATATATATATAAGTGAGTTTTGGTTCACAAAATGTTAGTGCTCAATACCATATATAGGTATTGAGTTTTATATATATATATATATGAGTGTAAAAAAGTAGAGTGTTGTGTAGCAGTGTTTGTAGTACACTATATAGTGAGCCATGAAGCTGGGCTCTGCTCAAAACGTCAGTATTTCATTATCAAGGCTAATTTTGGTAGTATAATTACCACATTTTCACTTTGCTTGAAACTGACAGTTGCAACACTCAACATTTTGAGGTAAATGGTATTGAGCACTTTACAACATTCCGTGAACAAAATCACACATGCTCGTTTATATACATATATATATATATATACATGTACAGTATATTATATTAACCAATTGAATTGAATAGAAATTATTTTTTACAAAAAAATTTTTAAATTACAGTGTGGCAATAGAGCAAAAAAATATGTAATACATGTACTGCCTCACACAAGGTGTTGTGATAGCATGGTTGGCAGCACTGTGCATAGACGAGGGGGAGTGGGCTGAAATTAGACACGTGAGGGCAGATGGGGGGCAGATACACATACTAAATCTCTGCAAGCCCATGCATGGATATAGAAATTGCAAGATGTGACTTAAAGGAAAATAAATTGATCTTCTATTTTGCAATTGTTATTTTGGCACACTGTATATATTTTAGTTTTGTAAAATTGATGACACAAACAACAATATTAAGTTTGCCACATACAATTTTCTAAATGCCTTACACTTATACAATGCTCATACAATTTTCTACATTTGTTACCCTTACAATATTATATATATATATATATATATATATATATCTATGGTAATAGGGATTGTTTTCAATCATGTGATTGGTGGTCCCATTGGGTTGGTGAAATAATACACTATAGGAAATAGATGTACAATGGGATAAAGATGGTACCGGTACACCAATATGGCCACCATTTCATTGTTTCACTACACAAACATGGCCACCATCACGTCAGATCAAAATGATCTATATTATGTACAATATATATTTAACAAATAGATTCCATTTTGCCGTTGTCTGTTCAGTTATAGATGCACAGATGATGTCACAACGTGGTAAGAACAAAAAAGTGGCCCACGAGACGCAGTCGAGTGGGTCACTGATGTTCTTACCACATTGTGACGTCTTCTGTGCATCTATAACTGAACAGACAACAAAAAAATGGAATCTATTTGTTTTATACAATAAAAATTTAAAAGGTTTTTGTTGAAACTCTTGCCGGATTTTGGGGCATGAAGAAGGAAAAAAGCAAGTCAGCTGACGTGATCTGATGTGACCATGTGTCTGTCCTCTAATAGATCATGGCCAGCAACCAATGAAAACACGCATAGCAACCAGGGTATTGTATAAATATATATATATATATTGTACATAATTATACTGTATATTGTGTTTTACATTAATTGTATTGTATTATTTACTCATTTATTGTACATATTTCTATGTGATATATTTAATCTAGATTGCGAAATACTTATCCACTTTTATATCATGTATATGCTGTTTTTAAAAAAGATTCTGAAATCTTATAAATGCAAGTTAAAAAGCTGACTGGTATTTTGCAATTGCTTCTTGATTTCTAAAATTTGGAGGTTTTCGCTTTATATAAAGTAATTTAAGTCGATATATGTGAGATCAAGTGGTGTTGAGTACATTTCTTCTGTGTAGTTTGTGTTTTCATATTCCATTGGTGGCAGTGTGTATGTGTCCTGGAAAACACTCTGTTCTGGAAAAACTTTGCAGTTATGATTCAATAACATAGATTCAAGTCTTTGTTTTTCTTCATACATACTCTTAATTGACTTCACAAGATCTGCATTTCCAGATATAAGTGAATCTCTTTCCTGTTTCAAATAAAATTATTAGTATAGTTAACAGCAAAATATTACAAGACAGATAGTAGACTATAAGACGCGACATCGGACCCATTTATATGGCCTTTCTGAACAAGTTGCCAGGGCCGTAGCGAGGGGGGTATTGGGGTGCGGCACCTCCCTCCCCCCTCCAACGTTTACAAAATTGCAATATTCGGAAAACTCACGGGTCTATTTGGAAAATTGGCACCTTTTTCTTTAAGACTATTTTGAAAGATATGTCAAAATCTACTGATTAAATGAAAAATAAATGTACTGGTATGTGGTAACAGAAAACTTGTCGGTCGAATTTAATACAATAATACTTACACATTAATTACGTTGTCTAAATTCTCCATTCTCGTTCCCAGTGCCCGCCACACAAACGTGGGCTCTGGGAATGTGAATATTGCAACTTGCAAGGCTCCCACGGGTCCCGTCGTCATGCGACCCCTTTGCCCGAAATACTGGAAATAATCGGTTACATACTTACATTTTGACCTTTTGTGCAATTGTTTTAGAATTTATTATATGGATAAAATGTAGTACCGTTACTACCGTAAGTAACTGCATGGTAATAAAATAGTTGTTGTTGTCGTCGTCTCTGTCGTTTTGGCAGTTGGCAAAGTTTTGTGATGATTATTGCAAGATTCGGAGAAAAAAAATTTAATTCGGAAATTTTGGGTTGGCACCCCCCCAATTATGACATGTTAGCTACGGCCCTGATCTCATCATCGAATAACTAGCACTACTATTTAAGTTATAGCAAGGCACGTCATGTGTAAGGCATGTCTGATCGGCTCTCGTGTAAACGGCCCTAGTACATGTATCTGAGCTAAAGGTGACCAAAGTAAGTTGCGACTAATATGTAGCACCACATTGAGACGTGTTTTTCAAAAGTTACAATTTCCCACCGTTTTAATATTTTTTTTGCTGAAATTTATGTGGGTTGCTCTACAAAGCGTTGCACATTAATTTAGCTGCTAAAAATCTTTGTAATTTGCCAATTTTTTTCAGTTTGTTGTTCCCTGTCTGACCTGTTTTAACAAATTTCGTTCTTCCCTTCTTCTTTTTCTGCATCTTCTTGCTGAAAGTTTGTTTCTCTCTCTTCGAAGTTCTTTTTGCAATTCCCCCTCGTCGGAATACTAGAAGAAGGCAAGAAACATTACCTTGAGAAATGTATATTTATCATGCCGAAATATTTCTTCCGAAATATTAAACTCCTTTACTATTTCTAACTCTGTTTTCGCATACGTGAGTTTGCAAGAGTATAAACATGTACTGCAAGAAATGTGGGAAATAGCTGTGACAACAACAACAACCGGACGGTGAAGACAAAGTAAAAATGAAAAATCGACTATTCTTTTGTGTTTAAAAAAAGAGGCTTGAAAATTAATAATTTGTATTAGTAGTTTTGCACGATCGAGACAAAACTAATATTTATGCGCAGGAAAGTGCATTCTTTTCCGAACTATTTAATTCAAGTTTTGAAGTATGTGATGTTGGTTGGTTGGTTGGTTTGTTGGTTGGTTGGTTTGTTTGTTTGTTGGTAATTGGTTGGTTGGTTCGTTGATGGGTTGGTTGGGTTGATGGGTTTGTTCGTGCGTTGGTTGGTTGGTTGGTTGGTTGGTTGGTTGGTTGGTTGGTTGCCTGGTTGGTTGGTTGACTTGATTGGTTCAATTGTGGGTTGGTTGGTTGACTTGGTTGGTTGGTTGGTTAAATGGTTGGTTCAATTGTGGGTGGGTTGGTTCATTGGTGCATGGGTTAGCTGGTTGGTTGGTGGCTGGCTGGTTGGTTGGTTGGTTGGGGGTGGGTAGGTGGTTGGGTTGCTTGGTCTCAATATATAAGCTATATAGATATATACCTCAGTCTTCGTGGATTTTGTGTCTTCGTTGGTCAGATCGATCTTGGCCAATCCCTGGCTTTCTCTTTTGAAACAAATTGACGCTTGTAACATCTTTTTCACAGTACATGCCTCCTCTGTTTCACTTGGAACTCGCTAAAACGAGTCACGTTATTATTCAGTTAATTCTAGTTTTCTTATATATATATAAATTATAAGTCAAAATAGAGTAATGTAGTTAAAAGCGCCAGATCCTACATCTTTTCTTCTTCCAAAATTTGTCTATTAAGTAAGTTAAAATTAATATACGTTTTAGGGTGGCTCGGAGGGAATATGGGTGCATCATAGTATAGCAGTATATAATCTAGTATAGCAGTATATAATCTAGTATAGTACCGTAGTATTATAATCTAGTATAGCAGTATATAATCTAGTATAGCAGTATATAATCTAGTATAGCAGTATATAATCTAGTATAGCAGTATTATAATCTAGTATAGCAGTATATAATCTAGTATAGCAGTATATAATCTAGTATAGCAGTATATAATCTAGTATAGTACCGTAGTATTATAATCTAGTATAGCAGTATATAATCTAGTATAGCAGTATATAATCTAGTATAGCAGTATATAATCTAGTATAGCAGTATTATAATCTAGTATAGCAGTATATAATCTAGTATAGCAGTATATAATCTAGTATAGCAGTATAATCTAGTATAGCAGTATATAATCTAGTATAGTTGTATTATAATCTAGTATAGTTGTATTATAATCTAGTATAGCAGTATATAATCTAGTATAGCAGTATATAATCTGGTATAGCAGTAGTATAATCTAGTATAGCAGTATTATAATCTAGTATAGCAGTATCATAATCTAGTATAGCAGTATTATAATCTAGTATAGTTGTATTATAATCTAGTATAGCAGTATATAATCTGGTATAGCAGTAGTATAATCTAGTATAGCAGTAGTATAATCTAGTATAGCAGTATTATAATCTAGTATAGCAGTAGTATAATCTAGTATAGCAGTATTATAATCTAGTATAGCAGTATTATAATCTAGTATAGCAGTATTATAATCTAGTATAGCAGTATTATAATCTAGTATAGCAGTATTATAATCTAGTATAGCAGTATTATAATCTAGTATAGCAGTATTATAATCTAGTATAGCAGTATTATAATCTAGTATAGCAGTATATAATCTAGTATAGCAGTATATAATCTGGTATAGCAGTAGTATAATCTAGTATAGCAGTATTATAATCTAGTATAGCAGTAGTATAATCTAGTATAGCAGTAGTATAATCTAGTATAGCAGTAGTATAATCTAGTATAGCAGTAGTATAATCTAGTATAGTTGTATTATAATCTAGTATAGCAGTAGTATAATCTAGTATAGCAGTATTATAATCTAGTATAGCAGTAGTATAATCTAGTATAGCAGTATTATAATCTAGTATAGCAGTATTATAATCTAGTATAGCAGTAGTATAATCTAGTATAGCAGTATTATAATCTAGTATAGCAGTATTATAATCTAGTATAGCAGTATTATAATCTAGTATAGCAGTATTATAATCTAGTATTGTAGTATATAATCTAGTATAGCAGTAGTATATAATCTAGTATAGCAGTATTATAATCTAGTATAGCAGTAGTATAATCTAGTATAGCAGTAGTATAATCTAGTATAGCAGTATTATAATCTAGTATAGTTGTATTATAATCTAGTATAGCAGTATTATAATCTAGTATAGCAGTATTATAATCTAGTATAGCAGTATTATAATCTAGTATAGCAGTAGTATAATCTAGTATAGCAGTATTATAATCTAGTATAGCAGTATTATAATCTAGTATAGCAGTATTATAATCTAGTATTGTAGTATATAATCTAGTATTGTAGTATATAATCTAGTATAGTTGTATATAATGTAGTATAAAACGTACTTTAGTGTGAAGTATATAATGTAGTATACGGTGTAGTGTGGTAGTTCAATGTACATAATGAATTAAATTTTGTCGTATATATAATGTAGTATTGTGGTATTAATGTAGTATGGTAGTATATAATGTAGTATGGTAGTATATAATGTAGTATGGTAGTATATAATGTAGTATGGTGGTATATAATGTAGTATGGTGGTATATAATGTAGTATGGTGGTATATAATGTAGTATGGTGGTATATAATGTAGTATGGTGGTATATAATGTAGTATGGTAGTATATAATGTAGTATGGTAGTATATAATGTAGTATGGTAGTATATAATGTAGTATGGTAGTATATAATGTAGTATGGTGGTATATAATGTAGTATGGTAGTATATAATGTAGTATGGTGGTATATAATGTAGTATGGTGGTATATAATGTAGTATGGTAGTATATAATGTAGTATGGTGGTATATAATGGTAGTATGGTAGTATATAATGTAGTATGGTGGTATATAATGTAGTATTGTAGTTAGCCTGCATAGCAGGCGTTTCAGTAGTGGGTGGGGGCGAAAAAGCGGGAGAGGGCGAGGCGGAGGGGAGGAAACGCCTGCCGCCATGCTATTCAAAAAAAACAACTCCACCCCCAAATTGATTATTTCAACCAATCACGTACAAGGAAATATCATGAAAAATGTTTACTTCCTGTCAACTGATTTCATGTTGCACCTTGCGACTTGCGAGTATAGAATATAGATATCGAAACTCTTTACAGAATTATTCAGAGAATGTCGTAATGTTTGCTGACATCTGTGTGATCTAGAATTCAGACCTAATTAGAACGGGTTTGCGACAACAAAACTCGTTGAACAGAATGCAGCCGAGGGAAATATATATAACCGCATGGAATATGACGGAATTTAATAACACGCTAAGCAAGGAACCACATTTAAGAGCACTCCTAACACTTTACGTAATTTTGATTGAGTCACAACATATTACCAATCGAAACTATTAGATAAAAATCTGTAAAATCGTTCTTGATTTGAAATTCATGTCTGTAAACCGCGTTCGCTGCCAAGGTTCGCGGCTAGACTTTGGCGACGGCAAACCACAACACGGCTTTATATTCATAAAACAAGCGAGGATTTTCCCACACCGACAAAACAACACCAAGCTACTAAGGTTAATTAATGTAAAAGCACTAAGATATGTATTCAATTTGATGTAGTGTGCGTTTGACCCATAAATATAGTTTGACCATGCATGCACGGTTTGATCCTGGCTATACAACGTCTTGAAGTAAACGAAGTTTGTCTTAAATGCAACAATAGTGCTACGTATGAAACATATTTACCTTGCGAATGGAGTATTTCTGTTTTAAAACAAACTACCAAGCGACAAGCGCGACTAAAATTAGGAATAAAACTTTATAGAGGAGCGTTCATTATCTTCGGAGTTGGCAGACAACAAGCTAAATGTCACTCTACAACTTACCGGAAGAGAACATTAGCCAACATTAGCCAATGAGATCGCTGCGTTCGTGCATGGACGAACGCATATTTTTTTCTGAACAGCGTGGCGGCAGGCGTTTCCTCAGCTCGCAATGCAGGCTATATATACTACCATTTGCGATCAACCGTTAGGCGTGAGAGTTAAAACGCATTTGTTTACGTTTCAAACGTGCAAGTTTAACTGGAAATGTTTGACGTTTTAACAATAGCTTGATGAATCACTCTCCATTTTTTGACAGGTTGATTGATTGGGGTATTGTTGAAACGTAAAATTTTCCAGTTAAACGTGCACGTTTGAAACGTAAACAAACGCGTTTTAACTAGTCTCACGCCTAACGGTTGATCGCAAATGGTAGTAATGTAGTATACAAAGTTTCAAGTAATAACGAAACCAGTCATATAGTTACTACCCACTACTCAGGGGGCATAGGACATTCCGAAGGTTAATCTGCTATGCATAAATTATTTCTTTGTCATTTGTTGAATGCAAGAAGCATATAACAAAAACGAATTATTGAATAGACACTTTGGTTGAGGTTTTTAAAGTGCGGGGGAAGAGGAAAGTCTGCTGGTTTAACTTGTATAGACACTTTGGCTGAGGTTGTTAAAGTGCGGGGAAAGAGGAAAGTCAACTGGTTTAACTTGTATAGACACTTTGGCTGAGGTTTTTAAAGTGCGGGGGAAGAGGAAAGTCAACTGGTTTAACTTGCGTGGGAAGTAGTAGGTCGATGCTGATGAGGACGTTCTCCAAAACATCGTAATTAAGATCGAGATCTCCCCATTCTCTGAAAGTTCCTGTTATTGTTCAAGTATAGCGCAGCTTTTTTCTTAAATATAGTTTGGTTAGCATGTTCGAAGCGTTTTAAACTTTCCTGGCACTTATCATTTAAACCATATTTGTATATGTAATTACACCATGCATATCTAACCTTTTCAGTACCATGCAAGGACGTACTGTATGTAATATTTCACTCTGGCTCACGCCAGACGATTTCACTCGTCAATAGGGAAACCCCTGGTACTCTATTTTGTATTTTTGTATTCTTGTATACTGGTAGCCTGAAATGTATGTTGTTAGCTTGGCTGCAAACAGTCTGCTGCTGGTTCTTCGTGATGTCCGAGACTTGTCTTGCATGACGAAGATAGTGCGACATACATCGCACTTGAGCTGCATGCGCAGCATACGGACACTCTTTCCTTGGATTGAACATTTTGCTCGTTAACGGTTCACATTAACATCATGCACTAGTCCCTTTTTGAAGTTCACACAAATCAAATGTACAGAGCTCGAATATTTAAGTGCATTTCTGTTGTTTGTGTATTAACACTTTGAGGCGTGTACCTCTCCCTGTGCTGAATAAAATCGTCTGGCGTTATCCAGAATAAACCTAAACCTTAAAGACTCCTCGTCAGGCTTCAAAGTGTTAAAGATATAGCTTTTAACACTTTGAGGCGTGTACCTCTCCCTGTGCTGAATAAAATCGTCTGGCGTTAGCCGGAATAAACCTTAAAGACTCGTCGTCAGGCTTCAAAGTGTTAAGGGATATCTCAGAATGTGGGAATACTGAGAGACCATACATGCAGTCCGCTACACCGTACTCAATTCAAATTTCAGCTTGGAGCCGCATGAGAAGACTGCTTTTAGTTTAATTCAACTGAACACTGCAAGTTCCTTCAGGTACTCTAGTTTCCTCCTGTATATAGTAATACTGGACTGATGAGGGATAGTCCTTATACAAGACCTTTAAGGAAGAACAGTTTAGATATGAAACAACCTTTCGATTTGTGGGTTCGAGTCCTCGTCACAGTTTTCTGAGTTTAACTATATACTTACGACAGCTTGTACAGCAAAAACAAACGAAACTTTACCAATTTCAAGCTGAAAACACTATACTAATTAACATAGTTTAGATATGCCTGCCAAGGCTTATTCAGTATAAATAAAGTCAGTGTAAAGGTGTTTTCATTGATTACCATGCAACAGATTGTATACTGGTCTGATTATAACCCTTTCCCGTAAATGTTTCCGGATTCGTAAATGTTTCCGGATTCGTAAATGTTTCCGGATTCACTTCGTACCGAGTATTCGGATTCGTTAGGCGTTTACACTACAACAGTATTCGCAGATTCGGCCCTTTACACTAAACTCGGAATTCCTTTAATTCAGTTAATATGTTGACCATGTTGGTTCCACCGCAACCTCACATGACTACGAGCGGAAGAGCATCCGAATTCATCGCAATAACCGTTCACACTTCGTATTGTCTCGGATTAAAAAGTATTCGGATACGAAGTTTCTACATTTCTTTCCGGATTCGAACTCTCCGGATACGTGATCAAACCGGAAAGTTTTTATTCCGGATTCATTCTTTTGTGTGTAAACGGCAAAACGAATCCGGTACTAAAACGTTCCGGATTCGTCACGAATCCGAAAACTTTTGCTCTAGTGTAAACGGCGTCTTAGGTTCTTATTTTATTCAGGAGTTTAAACAGTTTGCTACTGTTCCAGGCGCGCAACGAGGGCCGAGTCGGAGGGGGCGATCGACCCCCCTTTTTTAGGGTGCGATGGAAATTTTGGAGGTCAAAAGTTACTTTTACTCTTTTTGGGGCCTTTGAACTTTGAAGATATGAAGTTCCAAATTTATAAAATTTGCAAAAGAGCTTGTCATGATCTTGTTTTCTCTTTACGTTTTATGCAAATGTCGTGACTCCTGGGGATACTGATCGCCATTTTGAGGTCTGGTGTGCTACTGTGTTATGTTTAATTGGGTAGAGTACAGTGGTCGCCATTGAATATTGAGATTGTATAATGCTTCGAATGAAGACAATACCAAGTCAACACTCTATTGCTCTAACATGAGCACAATTAAAACCTGAAAGAAAACTGTGCCCACGTTCAATACGTTATTTTGGCTAATTGACACTTACAAATTATCAAACATTTTCTCAAACAATATTAATTAAGAAATAGAAAACATTTTCCGTGTTTCCATAGAGTTATAGAAACACGAGTGGGAGTTTGGGAGAACGAGAAATTGTAGTGGGAACACGAGCCCGCAGGGCGAGTGTTTCCACGCTATTTCGAGTTCTTCCAAACTTCCACAAGTGTTTCTATAACTGTATGGGAACACGGAAAAAATGTTTTCTATTTCCTTTATAAAATTACCTGTCGAAAATAGGTATAAAATGAAATGCAAAATGAAAGTCTAATCTCATTTGGACCGAAATCACCGAGACATTTCTTAAAAATAGTGAGATTCACGGTTAAAACATGTGATTTAAAACCTTTATATTTTGCTCAAAACTTTCCTCAGAATGCAGGAAATGCCGTTTTAGAGACCCGAAGTTCAAATATTTTCGGGGGGGGCACGCCCCTGTGGTAAAACGACCCCCCTTTCAAAAATCCTGGTTGCGCCCTTGTACTGTTTGGAATAGTAGTTTAAGCCCATTATTTCAGTCGTGTTACCGAAGTCTAGGGAAATATACATATAAATACATTTTCCGCAGTTTGTTTACGATCTTGAAAGTTCTTACACAAGTTCCCACACTGCTTCCAAATTGCAGCGTGTAGGTTCTTAATCCACTAGGTTTTTATACATGGGGTATTCCATAGTTTATATCTACTCTAGTACATAACATAACCCCACATTATTTAACCAGTAATTCAGTTTATTAAAATAATGCATATTCTGTTTTTGATATACGCCGACACTACAAATTACAAAAAATAGATGTATATATACATACTGATACATATATAACTTAATTTAATATGTCTCATACTTACAGGCGCCCATCTACAAGAAGGACGAACTATTTCCATTCCAAACCTTAAAATCTGAGTAAGTTGAGTACAGTATATAAAGGTAAGCTTAGCCTTGTATATACTGGTATGCAAGTTGTATCCTTTGCTTCGCGGGTTCTCTACTGTATGACCGGTAGTAACAGTAAGTGAGATCATTGGCTTGTTTCAAGTTTATAAACACTTATTAAATTTGTATACACGCGTGTGTGATGATGTAATTGGACCCACCCCCGGTTCTTTGTGAATTTAATTACCCTATAGCGGATGGCGTGATGCGTGGGCAGTGTAAAAATTCTGTCAAATACATAACATAACATAACAACTATATTTACCAAGGATAAAACACACATGACAGTAAAATACTGATAAACTTGTGGCCCTCAAAAAAAAGTCCCACTTGTGGCACTTGTGTTAAGACGGCATATACTGCCGAAGTATACTATATCCCTAAAGCAAAACAAAGGTGCTATCTAGTATGGAGCTCGTGTCCTTATATAGTATTGTTACCTCTGAGCAAATCTTTTTTAACAAATAAAAAAAATTAAAAAAATATTTTGTCGTGGTGACAAATTTAAGAATCGCTTTAGTGAACGTATATACACCATGGTAAACGACAATCTAATTTTGATACTATAATATATATATATACATTTATATTTATTATATAAAATAGAGTGTTTTATTGATGTTTCTGTCACTAATAAACACGATAATCTCACATGTGTGATTATTTATGTTAATCTCACATGTGTCGATTATCGTAAACGTATTAGAGTTCACTGCTCTATTTTTGTGGGGAAATAGGACTATTTTTTTATATAATAAACAGAACAATACATGAATGCTTGGAAATATGAAATTTATTTCTCATGTTGACCAAGATATCACACTCGTTCGCTTTGCTCACTTGTGAGATATCCTATAGTCAACACTCAAAATAAATTTCATATTTCCGCGCATCCATGTATTATTCTCTATATATATACATACATATACATACATACATACAAACTCAACCATATATAACCACATAGTTCGTTTTGGCATACTTCAGTATTTTAACTTCATACTATTTTACACTTGGGGGTTTAACGCTTTCAGTTTCACCACCAAACACCTACATGTAATCTAGTATTTTACTTTGGTATTTAGAGTATACGGCAGACGATTGAACTCATCGATAGAGGAACCCCTACTGGTACTTTAATGTTAACAGTTTTTCCGACTTTTGAAATAAGGCTGAAATATGACTATTTCTAGCACAAACAGAGAAGCTGGTGCAGAATCGTAGCTACAGAAGCCGTAAAAAGGCTTTATTTCACATTCAGTTGTAACATTTTTTATTTGTATATTAATTGTATATGGTTGACTTGGCGTTTTTCCTGTTATAACATTGACCTTTTGACCGAACAACTTTGATTGCAGAATAATATGTATTCAACCCTTATTGACAGGCAAGTCAGTTCTGCAAGAGGTCCTCAGTTGACAAGTAAAATCGTCTGGCGTTAGCCAGAGTAAAATATATAAGTAGGGACAAGAATGTCCGATTCCCTCTTAAAAGTAAAGAAATAGAAAATGGCCGCCCGTTTTTATATAGCCTGATGCAAACACAAGATCAGTGAGTTGGAAGAATTCGAAAGTTGATGTGTACCCTTCTACCCGAGCCGTATAGGTCATTTCGAATTCTCCCGAACTCTCGAGGGTTTACATCAGGTTCATATAAACACAGGACGTACCTTTTCTATTTTTTTTTTTGAAATGAGACTATAAGAAATGTGTCATGACGTCGCAGTCGTGTTTGTAGTATTACAGATTTATTTTAAATATAGTAATAATTTATATACAATTGTCACTACCCGCAAGTAGGTTAGCTAGTAGTGGCGGGTAGTGATCTAATAAATTTATAGAAAAAATAAACTCATAACGGATCGGAACGTCTCAGAGAGCTGTTCCAAGGTTGGAAATATGACTCCGAAACAACCCCCAGAGCAGCCCTGATCCTCCCTAATTCACATCAATTTATGGAGAAAGAGAAAAGAGAATATTTGGCTGAAGTAAATTTACGAGTTAATTTAGTATAGCCTGATATAAACGCGGTAACTGACAAATCACAACGTCTATCCAGCAAACTAATAATATAGATTGGCGCAGTTCAACCCTTAGCATACCGTTATAACCCTGGGTACAAGGGCACATAATATCTTTAGTTTTAGAGTTTTTCTCCCATTTCCCAAACGTCAAAGCATTACTGTATTTGCAAATCTAATCTTAGTTTACAATTGTGGTGGCTGGCCATAAACTGAAGCTGTTCCCTTTGAGCTGTTAGCGCTGAAACCTCCTTCTCTAATTCCTGCTGCTCTTCAGTCAACTCTTCCACACGCTAAGAAAGAAAAATATAGAAACGAACTGTGAGAGTGTGTCGAACACTGATCTGTAAAAGAAAATTGTGGAATTGAGCAACTATCGTTTGGAAAATGAAGCTAAGGGACGAACTGCGTGCATCAGTGTAATACGTACAAGTGTAGTAGTAGTGCAGTACGCAAACGTACCACATGCACTAGATTTAGAATTTTTAGATTTAATGACTTTATTGCCTATAGCAACTGGTGGTCAAACAGAGCGAAATGCCCCAATTGAACATGACTACCATGATGTAAGTGTTGGTTTTGCGGAGGGAGGAAAACCGGAGAACCCGGCGAAAAACCCTCGAAGCACAGGAGAGATCAACTACAACTCTACTCACATTAGTTTCCAGCTCGACAACGGGGTGATTCCCAAGCGTCACAAGCGGTCACCCATCCAAGTACTAATCCCGTCTAACCGGGCTTAACTTTTGGTGAGAGGCAGCGCGCTAACAGCACACGCCACCCGTGTTGTACCCGTATATGTACAACTTATCATGTCACAACTACTGTACATCTCATATGCAAACGCTACCACTTGAAATAGAGGAAATGAAATAGAGGATGAATATCACTTTGCACTATCTTCTAAATACTGTGAGCAAGATAGAAACAATCTAAATGATATCTTACAAAATGATTTTTGTATAAATTTGCATTGTCAAGCTGAAAATGAATTGCTACATATAATGTCATCTAATGATACAAAATTAATGAATATATTTTCAAAATTTATTTTATTGTGTTTTGTGAAGAGAGATCATTGCCTTGAAACCAGGAATGCTTCAAATGTGTAACTCACGCACAGCCACTACCAACAGTAATGCCAAATGGTAACCTGCAGTTGTTGGTTACTGTCTAGTATTATACTGTAGGTACTCAATTTTTATTGATCTCTGTGTTGATATTATTAATTTATTATACAGTAAATATGATCTATGTATTCTATGTATTGTAATGTAATTTATGTATTATGTTACCATTATAATATTTGCCGATGTTTTACCGTTACCGTTACCACTTAGGAGCACATATGACTATGAATTTGCAACCTTGGCTCTCCATATGAGCCTCAGTGGTTCAATGGTTAGAACGTCTAACCGGTCGTTAAAAGGTTGCAGGTTCGAACCCAGTCTGGGGCTCAGAAATCTTTTCTGAGTATAAGTGAGCTTGACGAACGTCCACTAAACGTCTGCACGTTATATAGTATATCTAATTATGCGGGCCACAAGTATATTAGTACCATTACTATTGGTGTCACCTTCTTTAAAGTGCCTCTATGGCCTGTGGGATCTTTACATATTTAAATAACTTAGGTTAAAAGAAAATGTTTCCCGGAATTTTTTCTCAAAAATATTAAATGCTCGCCCATTAACAGTGCTCCGAAGTTGGCCAAATCAGCCCAAATCGCGCCATTTTGAAAGTTAGACCGTTTTCTTGGGCCTGGGCTCTAATTGATAGATTTACGTCACATTTGCGTCACAGTCGGAACACCAACATTTCTTCCACCGAGTCTGAGTCAGACGAACCATCTTGGAACATATTGATGAATATATCTAAAGTTTTCATTGCTTAAATAAAGGTTTAAGAGACGCAATACCAAAAACACACTAAATAGTCAGAAGGTCGGTTCCGACTGTGACGTCACAGAGTAAACTCGCACCATGTCCCTAATGCACGGTCACAGTTATAGAGGTACCAACTTTGAAGCGCTGTTAATGGGCGGGGATTTAATATTTTTGAGAAAAAATTTCGGGAAACATTTTCTTTTAACCCCAGTTATTTAAATATGTAAAGATCCCACAGGCCATAGAGGCACTTTAACTAAAGCTTGAATTAATGAACGAAGGCGTAAAAACAATTACCATTTTCATTGCCGGGAACATTGAACCGATATCTTTCACATGTAAAAAATATTGCATCTTTTACATTGTGTTTCAATACGATTTTTCTCAGTGACCAAAAAATTAGGGCATACTAAAATTTATTTGTAAAATAAATATTTTTTGTCTGACGTAATCGCAAGCAATTTAACATGCACACATATTTCTGTACAAACTGCTAATCAGTGATCGGAGACTTCCTCGATCGATGTAATACCAGGACCCCCACGCATTGAAACAAGCGGAAATTGAAACACTAAAAATAGACCCAAGTGTACGGTAATATAAAAGCAGAGCGGTGCTGCGTAGGCATGCAGTGTGTTATACGACGACTAGATGAAACTAGAAAATATCAAAGGTGGTGAACTGGCGAGACTTTATAGAGAATGAATTTCTGACGTTTCGCGCCAAAGGCAAAGTCCTTTCGTAAACTACAGATCGAAAATATCAAAGACAAAGGTTATGAACTGCCAAGGGTTTAGGCAACAAATTTCTGACGTTTTAAATCAAAGTTCATTCGTTAGAGTGTAAATCTGACAAAGCCAATGGTTCGAAACGTGAGTACGAAGCGTTTTCTCAAATCTCGGCTGCTCACACCTTTATTCGTTGACATATTCTATACTTTGTGGAGTAGACGTTTTGTCATGTTTGTCAAAACTTGCTTGTGACAAAGAAATTACTCTAATGGTCACGAAATTGTTCTCTATAGTCTTAGAGGTTCAGTATATATATAAGGGCCATTCCTCTCTGGTCAAGTGGAAGTAGTGAAATTTTATTCGCCTAAATGCAACTAGCAGCAATCGAACCCGGGTTGCAGAACGTGAAAAATGTGCTCGCGTGCATGTGCCAACTGCTAACCACTGACTATATATGTTACCATGCAACCTTGTTCTGTTCTGGCCTAAATGTTTCGACGCGAACGATATAAAATCACATCTAATTCGGACAACAACAACCTGGAATATATACTACCTAAATCTATAACATATACTACCTAAATCTATAACATTCAAAAACAGAACTTTTACAGAATTTAAGAAATCATTATTTAACTACTACTATCTTTTAGCATTGCAAAATACTTTTAACGTAGAAAATCCACGCACTTGGAAAAGTGTGTCTGTTAAATGTAATTCAGCCCGGAATCTTACGAACATCCTACCATTGTGGTGTTATTAGACTGTGTACTGTGTCGCCTATTCTTTATTGTATATTTTGTACATTGCGTGTTTTGTTTAGATTTTGTAATTCGTAAAGTGTTTCTATCTGTTTTGGGGCCGCAGTAATTGGCATTTGCTGTTGCCCAGCCTGTTGTCTCAATGTCTGTATTTATGTGTGTAATATGGCAATCATGGCAACGTTAATAAATTTCAAAAAAAAAAAAATGTCCTCCAAAAGTCATGTCATTGCGTTATTGCGAAATCGAAAAGGGATTATGCGAAAACCAAACTATAGATGGTAATCAATGGCGTGATTGAAAAGCTTTGTATTGATATAGGCGCACCATCGCGTTCACGATTATATATCAGAGAGCCAGGCTGAGGCACTAGCTTTCGACAGACCTATATATATAGCTGTTACAGAGTTGGAAAAAACTGCGGGTATGTGGGTATACTAACCGTGAGGAAAGTTTATAAACAAGCGAGGAAGGTTCAAAACAAACACTATACATAAAACAATTTGGAATGTGAGAAAGTTATAATTAATCAGGCAGCGTGTTGAGGAAGAATGTATTGTCTATTGATTTGTAGCAAAACACTGGCTAAACAACAATTTAAAGGCCGCAACACTGCATGGTGGTGGCAGCAGTGAAACACCTGAAGTCTGTCGTGAGTAAACAGCTCTCACTCAGTACTTGGTACGTAGCACTACTATGACAACGTTTATACCGTCGAAAGCTAGAGTAAAAACCACGCTATTTATGGAATGTTATGCACGAAAGCCAAAATTCCCGCTATTTTGAAGAAGGTTGTGAAAACTTGAAAACCTAAACTTAATACTATGAGCAAGATAGAAACAATCTAAATGATATCTTACAAAATGATTTTTGTATAAATTTGCATTGTCAAGCTGAAAATGAATTGCTACATATAATGTCATCTAATGATACAAAATTAATGAATATATTTTCAAAATTTATTTTATTGTGTTTTGTGAAGAGAGATCATTGCCTTGAAACCAGGAATGCTTCAAATGTGTATGTAACTCACGCACAGCCACTACCAACAGCAATGCCAAATGGTAACCTGCAGTTGTTGGTTACTGTCGTCTAGTATTATACTGTAGATACTCAATTTTTGTTGATCTCTGTGTTGATATTATTAATTTATTATACTGTAAATATAATCTATGTATTCTATGTATTGTAATGTAATTTATGTACCGGGTGGCGCAAAAAAAAGTACCTCTGTGTGATTCAGTATAACGTAAAAACTAGAAAAGCTATTAGACTATAACAACTTTCTTTGCATTCAATAATGGCTAACTTAAATTTTGATATACAAATTTTGCATTTTCATGCAATATTGAGCGAGATACAAACGTTTGAATTTGCATGAACTTTTAAAAATTTGTTTGAAAACGACGAAAAAAGGGGTATTAAACTAATTCGAAAACCATTACTATTTTATCATAAGTATTAAGTATTGGGAATTTCAATGAAGTGAACTTCAAGTTGAGGATCTGTATCTGTAAAAGACTTATGATGTACTTTCTTTCCTTTAACTACAATAAATTAGTTATCAAGTTTTAACAAACTGTACGTACCAATATTACGGCTTTAACACAAGTTATTGCTGTATTAATATTTGATAGGCCGTTTTTAGCAAATTTTTACACTTCCAAAAATGTTTACTCAATTTTAAACATTAATATATCGGTCAATATTGCATGAAAATGCAAAAGTTGTACATCAAAATTTAAGTTAGCCATTATTGAATGCAAAGAAAGTTGTTATAGTGTAATAGCTTTTCTAGTTTTTAAGTTATACTGAATCAAACAGGGGTACGTTTTTTTTGCGCCACCCGGTATTATGTTACCATTATAATATTTGCCGATGTTTTACCGTTACCGTACCACTTAGGAGCACATATGACTATGAATTTGCAACCTTGGCTCTCCATATGAGCCTCAGTGGTTCAATGGTTAGAACGTCTAACCGGTCGTTAAAAGGTTGCAGGTTCGAACCCACTTTGGGGCTCAGAAATCTTTTCTGAGTATAAGTGAGCTTGACGAACGTCCACTAAACGTCTGCACGTTATATAGTATATCTAATTATGCGGGCCACAAGTAATATAGTACCATTACTATTGGTGTCACCTTCTTTAACTAAAGCTTGAATAATGAACGAAGGCGTAGAAACAATTACCATTTTCATTAACCAAAAAATTAGGGCATACTAAATATAAAATTTATTTGTAAAATAAATATTTTTTGTCTGACGTAATCGCAAGCAATTTAACATGCACACATATTTCTGTACAAACTGCTAATCAGTGATCGGAGACTTCCTCGATCGATGTAATACCAGGACCCCCACGCATTGAAACAAGCGGAAATTGAAACACTAAAAATAGACCCAAGTGTACGGTAATATAAAAGCAGAGCGGTGCTGCGTAGGCATGCAGTGTGTTATACGACGACTAGATGAAACTAGAAAATATCAAAGGTGGTGAACTGGCGAGACTTTATAGAGAATGAATTTCTGACGTTTCGCGCCAAAGGCAAAGTCCTTTCGTAAACTACAGATCGAAAATATCAAAGACAAAGGTTATGAACTGCCAAGGGTTTAGGCAACAAATTTCTGACGTTTTAAATCAAAGTTCATTCGTTAGAGTGTAAATCTGACAAAGCCAATGGTTCGAAACGTGAGTACGAAGCATTTTCTCAAATCTCGGCTGCTCACACCTTTATTCGTTGACATATTCTATACTTTGTGGAGTAGACGTTTTGTCATGTTTGTCAAAACTTGCTTGTGACAAAGAAATTACTCTAATGGTCACGAAATTGTTCTCTATAGTCTTAGAGGTTCAGTATATATATAAGGGCCATTCCTCTCTGGTCAAGTGGAAGTAGTGAAATTTTATTCGCCTAAATGCAACTAGCAGGAATCGAACCCGGGTTGCAGAACGTGAAAAATGTGCTCGCGTGCATGTGCCAACTGCTAACCACTGACTATATATGTTACCATGCAACCTTGTTCTGTTCTGGCCTAAATGTTTCGACGCGAACGATATAAAATCATATCTAATTCGGACAACAAGAACCTGGAATATATACTACCTAAATCTATAACATCCAAAAACAGAACTTCTACAGAATTTAAGAAATCATTATTTAACTACTATCTTTTAGCATTGCAAAATACTTTTAACGTAGAAGATCCATGCACTTGGAAAAGTGTGTGTGTTAAATGTATAATTCAGCCCGGAATCTTACGAACATCCTACCATCGTGTTGTTATTAGACTATGTGTACTGTGTCGCCTATCCTTTATTGTTTATTTTGTACATTGTTTTGTTTAGATTTTGTAATTCGTAAAGTGTTTCTATCTGTTTCGGGGCCGCAGTAATTGGCATTTGCTGTTGCGGTTGCCCAGCCTGTTGTCTCAATGTCTGTATTTATGTTTGTAATATGGCAATCATGGCAACGTTAATAAATTTCAAAAAAAAAAAATGTCTTCCAAAAGTCATGTCATTGCGTTATTGCGAAATCGAAAAGGGATTATGCGAAAACCAAACTATAGATGGTAATCAATGGCGTGATTGAAAAGCTTTGTATTGATATAGGCGCACCATCGTGTTCACGATTATATATCAGAGAACCAGGCTGAGGCACTAGCTTTCGACAGACCTATATATAGCTGTTACAGAGTTGGGAAAAACTGCGGGTATGTGGGTATACTAACCGTGAGGAAAGTTTATATACAAGCGAGGAAGGTTCAAAACAAACACTATACATAAAACAATTTGGAATGTGAGAAAGTTATAATTAATCAGGTAGCGTGTTGAGGAAGAATGTATTGTCTATTGATTTGTAGCAAAACACTGGCTAAACAACAATTTAAAGGCCGCAACACTGCATGGTAGTGGCAGCAGTGAAACACCTGAAGTCTGTCGTGAGTAAACAGCTCTCACTCAGTACTTGGTACGTAGCACTACTATGACAACGTTTATACCGTCGAAAGCTAGAGTAAAAACCACGCTATTTATGGAATGTTATGCACGAAAGCCAAAATTCCCGCTATTTTGAAGAAGGTTGTGAAAACTTCAAAACCAACCCGGTGGAAGGCCGGTTGAAAACTTCCTCCAACTCTGCACTATACCGACTGACTACAAACCATAAATACCCAATACCACACCGAATATCTTGGCTAGTCGAAACAGGTATAGATCAGTCATACAGACTTGTGTATTGTGAATACATCACACTTCGCCCACACCTTACAATGATATGATATAATTACACTCCTGTGATTGAAACCTTTGAATTTAGGCACCTAACGTTCCGAATTCATCGTATTTTAAAATTTAAATTGTCGCCCCCATATATAATCTATTTATATAGTACGTATATATATGCAGCAAAGTGAAAATGCGGTAATTAGCCTTGATAACGAAATACTGACGTTTTGAGCAGAGCCCTTCATGGCTCACTATAGTGTACTACAAACACTGCTACGCAACACTCTATATACACTCATATATATATATATATATATATATATATATGTAGTAATATATCCAACACGAGTCAGTGTTCTTCCTCCTATTTCTAAATACAGCCAAGCAGGTTGAAAATACGAGGCGAAGTCGATTTTTTTAACCAGCTTGGCTGTATTTAGACATCGGAGGATGAATACTGACGAGTGTTGGATATAGCTTCTCAAACGAATCAATATTTTAAGAGAAAATCGACCTTGCTAAATTTGACTGTAATTTGAATTTTCATCATGAATTATTAATGATTTGAGAATATATGCATACCTTCTGCAAAGCATCACTTCTTTGTCTTTTTCTCTCCCTCGACCTTTGTGCTGCCATTCGATTGCGCTCCTTACGTATGTTTATTCTTTCGACGTCTTCACGCGAGAGCTGAAAATTCAATACACACATGCATGTGACATCGGAGACGGTGGTGAACGCGGGAAGTGTATACTACTATTATCTGCATGTGTACTACTAGTATCTGCATGTGTACTACTAGTATCTGCATGTGTACTACTAGTATCTGCATGTGTACTACTAGTATCTGCATGTGTACTACTAGTATCTGCATGTGTACTACTAGTATCTGCATGTGTACTACTAGTATCTGCATGTGTACTACTAGTATCTGCATGTGTACTACTAGTATCTGCATGTGTACTACTAGTATCTGCATGTGTACTACTAGTATCTGCATGTGTACTACTAGTATCTGCATGTGTACTACTAGTATCTGCATGTGTACTACTAGCATAGGCGTAGAGTATGGGGGGGCTGAGGGGCTCGAGCCCCCCCAGAAATTTTACAGGGGGGGCTCAGCCCCTGCGGAAATTTTGCTGAAAAAACAAAACAAAACAAAACAAAACAATACTCCAATGAAGGTAGGATTACTTTAAAGTAAAACTCTTGTAGTATTGCCAGTATATGTTATTTGGCAAATACCTATATACAACCTATATATGCTTTCTGGTGGTTTAAGTTGGTTACAAATGTTGTATTAAATTTGTATGCTTATGTGATTTATCACAAAATGCACCATTAAAATGTTGTTTTGAAAATCTAAAATATTTCACCAAATGTGTTCTCAGAATGCTGGAAATGTCATTTCAGAGCCCCTAATTTTAAAAATTTTCCGGGGGGGCATGCCCCCGGACCCCCCTAGGAGGCTCGTACCTACGGTACTCGATGTTAGTGTCACTAAGTACGAGCCCCCCCAGACAAAACCAAAACTCTACGCCTATGACTACTAGTATCTGCATGTGTACTACTAGTATCTGCATGTGTACTACTAGTATCTGCATGTGTACTACTAGTATCTGCATGTGTACTACTAGTATCTGCATGTGTACTACTAGTATCTGCATGTGTACTACTAGTATCTGCATGTGTACTACTAGTATCTGCATGTGTACTACTAGTATCTGCATGTGTACTACTAGTATCTGCATGTGTACTACTAGTATCTGCATGTGTACTACTAGTATCTGCATGTGTACTACTAGTATCTGCATGTGTACTACTAGTATCTGCATGTGTACTACTAGTATCTGCATGTGTACTACTAGTATCTGCATGTGTACTACTAGTATCTGCATGTGTACTACTAGTATCTGCATGTGTACTACTAGTATCTGCATGTGTACTACTAGTATCTGCATGTGTACTACTAGTATCTGCATGTGTACTACTAGTATCTGCATGTGTACTACTAGTATCTGCATGTGTACTACTAGTATCTGCATGTGTACTACTAGTATCTGCATGTGTACTACTAGTATCTGCATGTGTACTACTAGTATCTGCATGTGTACTACTAGTATCTGCATGTGTACTACTAGTATCTGCATGTGTACTACTAGTATCTGCATGTGTACTACTAGTATCTGCATGTGTACTACTAGTATCTGCATGTGTACTACTAGTATCTGCATGTGTACTACTAGTATCTGCATGTGTACTACTAGTATCTGCATGTGTACTACTAGTATCTGCATGTGTACTACTAGTATCTGCATGTGTACTACCAGTATCTGCATGTGTACTACCAGTATCTGCATGTGTACTATATATCACATGTAAGTAATATTTAGCATTTCACTCGATTCAACTACATGTTCTATAGGTATTTGATTTTGGTAAGGGAAAATTTTAAGTGTTCGAATATGTACTGTATACGTTTTAAGATCAAACTGGTATCATTGCGAAAATGCAACACAAGGCTTTTCGGTTGAAATCGAACTCGCGAACCTGGGATGCTGGTGTGAGAGTCTCCAAAATAGCTTGAAATTTTCGTTCACCAAAAGTCTCTAAAGAACACAATTCAGTTAGGTGAAATTCCAAATTAAATATTACATGCGATTTACCCAAAACTTCACCGGCAATATACTACCACTATGAAGAGAAATTGTAGCTCAGCTCTCGGTGACGGCCTCTGTAGCTTAGTTTAATGTGCTCTAAGGACTTTGTGAAGGAAAAGTTTGAACTATGCCAGAAAATGCTGTCTCTACAATTGCAAGGCCGCGAGTTTGACTATATAACCAGAAGTCCTTGATGTTTATACCACTCTAGTCTAGAACTTATAATATACCCAATTCTTCTCCGGGCATTACCACCATTATAACTTGACAGAACTCGTGGCTACGCTTTTCAGTGGCAACGGCCTTCATTGCTCAGTTCATGTCAGAGCACTGCATAATAGAATCGCATTATAGTTTGCCGGTTCTATTCCAGCCGGAATCTTTTGGTGTTGCATTTTCGCAACTGCAAGTCCCGGCTTAGTTTCAAGATGTTATGGTATTGTATAACACTCGATATATATATATATATATATAAAATTTCAAGAGGAACTTTATTTAATCTTCAATTCACAACGTTTCAACGTGGTTCTAGCCACTTATTCAGGTCAATTATACAAGAGAAGTGAAGCCGCTGATCCAGAGAAAATAATTATTTACATAAATTAAAATCAAAAGAAATCGCGTCAATTAAGTCCCATAGGTGTAAAAGTATTAAGTTTGTAAGTCCAGAATCCTTCACGTTCAGTAGGGTTATTAATATCCGTCTTATCAATAATAGTTACACAAACATCAGAAAGTCCCTCGTGGCCAGCACTATAAAAATGGGCGTAAAGATGCTCGCTGGCAATATTACTTTGTCCTTTACCAAATCTAATTAAGCTACTCTTATGGTTATTAAAACGTTTAGGGAAAGTATGTTATAGTGCTGCCCATATATTTCTTATCACATTTTTTACATGATAGCAGATAAATAACACCGGAAGAATCACAGTTAAAATTATGGTTAACATAATAAGTTGACGTGCCAGAAGAATCCCACAAAGGTACGCCCCTCGATGACAAATCAACAAATTTGACATCTAGATTTCCCACATGGGAACATACCCCTAGACTCCTATATATATATATATATATATATATATATATATATATATATATATATATATATATATATATATATATATATATATTAGTGCTCAATACCGTAAAGATAGAGCGAATATACTATAAGTGGGCTTACCTCAAATGTTGATGGTCGCTACTGTCAGTTTCACTCAGGCCGCCTGAAGATCGCCCAGCGTGAAACTGACAGTAGCGACCATCAACATTTGAGGTAAGCCCACTTATATATATATATATATATATATATATATATATATATATATATATATATATCTATATATATATATATATATATATATAGTTCTCATAATTTGAGTTTCTATATATAGGTGTCTATTTATGGTTTGTCTTTTGGATTTCCGTTTATTTTTGGATATTTAATTGTCGGTTGGGTATGATTACATGTTGCATTCGACCCCTTGGTAACCGCTTAGTATTTTAACGCCATACCGCCCATGCGATTTTATACTTGTCGAACCTTATATGGCTAGTCACATCCTGATACACTGATATATAATTTGACTGAAGTTGTGGCCAACCATGGTTACTAGATCATACCACTGATAATTTGCCTAACGTTGTGGCGGAAGAGAAAAGTCAAGCACTTTGCACGAACAGATCCCCAATGCCCGTAATCTTAAAATTGGTTATATTCCAGCGTTAAACCCCCTGACTGCGTTTAAACTGTCTTGCTATATATATATATATACGTAATACTTATATATAAGATTGTTGCAGGAACGATGCGATTTTTGCCGGAAAACAATTCAGTTAAACCGGCTGTACTATACTTCCGGTATTGAGCACTTTCTAATCTGATATATTTAAATGTATTGTTGTAGGTAATTCATTTTTCAAATTGGTAGTTATTCGATGCTTAGTAAGGCGAATCTCGACAGCTTCAAATATGCACATAGTGCAGGTTGCGAACTAATTCCTATTTTATAATATATCTATATTGGGGAACATGGCTACCACATCCATTCGTCTCAATAATATATGGGAAAACCCATATCACGCCATGTATATGTAATTAGATGTAGATCGTGAATGAATTAATCTTATTTTTATTATACCTTCGCAAATAATCGTCTGATCAAATGTGTATCTTAGCGCGTCACGTGCCAGCCCAATATTTTACGATGTAGGACAACTGCATATTGGGCAGCAACCTTTGGACAGGCGCACGAAGTATATTTACTTGTCCATTGCACGATTATTTGTTCGATATAATAAAACACCTATTGGATTCATCTTCGCCCGATATGGAAAATATTTAAGTCTCAATTTTAATATTAGGCTCGACCTTCGGTCTCGCCACATCGGGCTTAGATGAATCCAATAAGTTATAATACTGGATAGCTCTATCAGTTTTAGCTAACTGGTCTCCCTGGAGTTCCAGTATAAGGGCCATCTCTTATTGGTCCAGTGTTACTACAGGAGGAAACTGGAGTACCCGGAGGAAACCTCCGATGTTTGAGTCAAACTGGAAGCACTCTTCTCACATGCGGCCAAGCTAGGTGAAATTTTAATCAGATCACTAAACTGAGCAGGTATTGAACCCAGGTGGCAGAGGTGAAAGGCACGCGCCCTGACCACTGTGCCACCAACACCCCGAAATGAATGGAAATGAGCGTGTGTATATACCTGTGTTTCTCGATTCTGTACATGGTCTTCGTTTAATGTGAGCTCTTCAAGACCTTTGGCTTTTCTTCTTGACTGTATTTTGTTCCACAGTTCATTCTTCACCATCACTCTATTAGATTCCTCACACATTGTTCTACCAATATATAAACAATAATAATAAAAATAGAAGCTTTAATCAAACTCACTGAATACAATAAAAAACAAACAAGTTACAGATACGTTGCAAACAACAAAAGTGTTACTGTCGTGGCAATAGAAGCGTTCCTAAAATATTTTTGCAATTCATTTGCTATGTTTGACCAATTCATTTGATAAATATTATTGCTAACTTCCTGTTTTGAATTTGATTGGTTTCTGGTTTTTAAACAACCAATAAGAAAAAGGATTATTTGCCAAACCACCAATCAAATTCAAAACAGAATTCAAAACAGGAAGTTGTCAACGAATCTTATCAAATGAATTGTTCAACTTGAGGAATATATTGCAACAATATTTTAGGACACTTCTATTGTCTCCGACAGTAAGTGCATGAGTTAGATAAGCCCCCCCCCCCCCCACACACACACACACACTACTAAAATAAAGAAAGTGACACAAAAATTACAGCTAAAATTATTGCAAGAATACAAATTCCCAGCAGCAGAAAGGTCTGCCAGTAGTCCTACAATTAGGACACACATGCAGTCTTCCACGTTCCCACTCTATCACTACCGAAGACAGTGTCTAGCTTAGTAAAATAGAATTTGTACAACTGAGGTTTAAAGGAGGAGAAAGTAGCCGACTGACGAATTACAAGTGGTAAGTTACAACAAAGTCGAACAATGTGATTAACAAAATTAAAGAGTCTCTGAACAGTGATGTACGAAAACTGTAAATTGGAGGAAGATTTAACATAGGCTGCGATTATAAGGATGATTAGCCCCCCAGTCCTTTATCAAACACTAAAACTACATAAGAGTTTAAGTCTTTCGACATGTATCTTCCGCATACCGTTAAATCAGACTATAATATAAATGTATTTCTGAAACAACTTAATTACACAGCAAAAAGTCTTTTTCTTTTTTTAAGAAAAACAACAACTTATTTTAAGATTTTTTTTCTTAAAACAAGTAAACATTTAAGAAATGTACAGTTAGGTTTCTTGTATTTATAAAAGCATTGTCCATATTGTGTAATTATCTAAAAGTATCTCTTACTTTATGAATAATATTATATAATGAAATAATAGCTATAACCATAGCTGTATCCATTCAATGCCATATTTTAAAGTTTTGTTAAGCTGTTTAATCACATTTTCAAAAACTCAATAATTCATGACGAAAACACAAAAAATTTATGTACATTATAATGTACCTTTATAATAATAATAATAACGATTTAATGAAGCATCTCTACGTGGTAGCTCTACATCTTCAGTTAACAAATAAATAGATTGGTAAACAGGTATAAAAACAAGTATGAAATATTACTTATAACTATGCTTAATATAGTACCTATACTAATGGTTATAAGTTCAAAACTAATGCTCATGCATAACTGTAAAATTTCTTAAATATATACACATATATACGTCCGTATCTAAGCGGATTCAAGTCTCTGCTTTGCTTTAGTAAATAAAACTCGTTTTAGATTATTTGTAAACATATTAATGTTGCTTCCATTTCTTAATGTCGGGTCAAGTTCATTAAATAATTTAGCACAGCTATCTTGAAACGTTCCTGTCTCTAGTGGAATTTCCAGCGTTATCGAGGAGCTAGATCGTAAAGCTCTACTCGTATTCCGTATATTCAACTTGGAATACTCGGGCCAATTGGGGTCCCAAATGGCTTTATGTGCTCCCAAATGGCTTTATGTGCTGAGCGAAGAAGATGGTATTGTGTTCGCTCAGTCAATGGGAGCCATCCAAGTGATAGAACGTCCACTTCTCGGCAGTATCTGTTGTAGACAAAACTGGCCGTGACATTCTGGACACGCTGGAGTTTTATGCTGGACCTTTATTATTTTATATGTGATAAAGAACCCCCTTCATTTACATATAAACTTTAGCTGTGATTTTCTCGGCTTAGACAACATTATTTTTCAAAATTACTACACCGATGAACTTCAGTACCAAATAGGTCGTTTTTGAAGCTATTCAAAACATTCGCAGTACGTGTTTTGTCAGATCTAAAAGTCTTAAAACACTCGGTTATTTCCTCGTACTTTTAATCTGAAGTACTTTATAAATAGCTTTCTAAAACTCATTAATAATTCATGAGGACAATTCAAAAGAAATTAAGGTTTAATCAATGTCTGTTTACCCCGGTACAGAACTGATATCAGTGTCTGTAAATGTGATACAGAACTGTTTAAAAAAACATCGGTTCTGTATCACATTTACAGACACTGATCATATCAGTTCTGTAGCAAGTGTACAGACACTTCGCATTCAACTATCTTGATTGAGGTACGCTGGTAGCGTCCTCATACAAGATGAAGATGCAAACATTTGTTGCCCAACAACATTTGTTGAATTAATAACAAATGATGACCAGTAAGGCCATTTATGCCACGTCACTTAGAATAGAAAATGTGGGACTAATATTAAATTAAAGCGCATGCTCGTATCACTAATTTAATAATCGTAGCCTATCAAACCTTACCTCGAAGGTTTATCAGCTGTTAACATGATTTATTTTTGTTTAGTTACCTTAAAGTGTTTATGAAACGAAAATTAAGTTTGTCTTATTTGAAAGTACTTTTGAAATGACAAAGTAACATCTTTTGCTGTTTTTCGTTTCCTTGCTTCGTTTATGAGATATTTCAGTTTGTTTTATATGTGAAACTAACCAGTGACATCACAACGTGCATAATGACTTACTGGGAAAGGTTATATATCTTTGCTATTACTAAACGGAATCAGTTGAAAATGTATATTTCTGTTGTTGTAAGGGAAAAACGCACACATAATTGCTTTGAAGTGATTCCGTTTGATAACAGAAAAGATATATAACCTTTCCCAGTAAGTCATTATGCACCTTGTGATGTCACTTGTTAGTTTCACATATAAAACAAACTGAAATAACTCATAAACGAAGCAAGGAAACAAAAAACAGCAAAAGATCTTACTTTGTCATTTCAAAAGTTCTTTCAAATAAGACAAACTTAATTTTCGTTTCATAAACACTTTAATAGGCGTTTTAGAAGTCATTTACAGAATTCGTGTCCGTTCTCTATCGGGATACAGGCACTCGGCTTCACCTCGTGTCTGTATACCCCGATACAGAACGGCCACTCATTCTGTAAATAGTATATACGTATATAATGTTCACAACGATTCCAGAATTCTTTTAATATAATTACAGAGGGGCGCGCATTTAAAGATTCTCGTGTTCCGTATATAGACTGTTTTCTTTTCTTCTTTTTTTAATAGTGTGTAGTTTTTGTTGAAACAAACAAGGAAGCAAGGTGCTGTACACATCAAATTTCATAAAAACAAAACTTTGTAAAGGTGAGGAAGTGTATTTTTTTTAGAATTCTTCGTATTTTGTAAGCTTGGTTTAGGTTTTGGTCGTAGTGATGTTTTCGAAAAAAGTTCGTCGAGTGCATGTGAAGAAAATATTGAACATAAATTAATGGCTGGGGTTAATTTTTATACATCACTATTTATCCTAACCCTATCCCCACAAAACTCAAATCCTAACCCTAAATAACCACGATTAACCCTTCTAAAAGTGCCGTGAATATGAATAATAGCCTAGCCTGCTTCGCAGGTAACCTTTGGAAAATTTGGCCCGGGCTCACGATCGGAAATGGCGGCTGTCGAGGCTCGCGAAATACGGGCTGACCCGTACTAGCTACGCATGCGTAGAACGAATATCTTGCGTGTAAACGTCATCAATACACGGCCGACAACTCACTTGAGCCAGCACGCACGTGGACTGCGAACTGCCCCATGAAAGTGGCCGATTTTCTATGCGATTTCCGATCGTGGCTAAGCCTAACCTTGACAATTTTGTCGGTACGGCTATATTTAAATTGCTTATGAAATGAAACTTTGAAAGTACTTTTGAAATGACAGAGTAACATCTTTTGCAGTTTTTTTTGTTTTCTTGCTTATTTTGTTTTCTTGATATTTTTGTTTGATATGTGAAACTAACCAGTGACATGCATGCATCACAACGTGTATAATGACTTATTTTATTTTTATTTTATTTTATTTTATTTGCTTTGCCATACTCAAACAATACGTACAGACATCGACATAAACAACTGGCAGGGCAACCGCAACAGCTTACGCCAATTACTATTACTGTGGTCCCTAAATGTTACAACAAATACAACTACAATACACAAGATGAGCTAAAATAAACACAATATCGATTTAGTTAGATCACGAGCTTCGTTGCATTACTGGGAAAGGTTGTATATCTTTGCTATATCTTTGCGGAATCAGTTGAAAATGTATATTTTTGTTGTTGTAATGGAAAAACACACATATATAGTACTTTCTTCGAAGTGATTCCGTCTGATAATAGAAAAGATATATAACCTTTCTCGCTGGAAGTCACTATACACGTTGTGACGTCACTGGTTAGTTTCGCTTATAAAACAAGCTGTGATATATTAAAAACAAAGTAAGGAAACGAGAAACTGCAAATGATGTTACTTTGTCATTTTAAAAGTACTTTCAAATAAGACAAACTTAATTTTCGTTTCAAAACATTAGAAGAAAGCGTCGTCTCAACATTTATTTGAATGTATTTTTGCACAAGTTCAGTTCCAAATTCGGATGTTGTTTACTTGTTTTAAAATTATTCACTAACGAAGACTGTATGCTGCTTGCCATCCCGACATCGTCTTTGAATAAACAGAATCACCACTGTTGCTAACAATTTTTGTTTACTGCGGTTTATCATGTGCTCTGAAATTATACTAAAACACTTATAGTCAATTCAGTCTCGCTCCATGATTGCCGCCGGATGTCAATATCTGGCACAAATACTGCATGTTTTTGCAAACCTTGTACCAACTTGTTAGAGCGCACAACAAGTCGTTGGAACAACCTGCGACAAGCTCGCTAATCATACCAACTTGTGACGAACTTGCGAAGAGTTTGTTGCAGAATTGTTTCAACAAAGCAGAACAGTGTTAGCTTTTTAATCATGGTTACAAAATTGTTACAACGCAAATGGTGTTATTTCTGAAGCTGCTACAAGCCGTTGTTGTTGTCAACAGTGTAGCAACGTGTTATAGAAACAATAGCACAGCAAGCGGTTGCATGGAATGGAACAACTTACAATATATTAAAAAGCTTGTTGATCACATCATCACAACAACTTTTGCGAACAAGTTGTTGCAACATTCTATGCTTTTTAGCAACTTAATTGATAATTGTTACAAACACACAACAAGTCGTTGCAACAACCTACGACAATGTTGTTAATCACAGCAACGTGTTACAAACTTGCGAGCAATTTTTTCAGTCAAAATTGTGTCAACAAAGTAGAGCAAGCTGTGCAAATGCATTCTAGTTTTATCATCATAGTTAACAAATTGTTACAACGTGCCATGCAATAGTGTTATTTCATAAAGCTGCTACAAGTCGTTGTTGTTCAGTATCGACGTTGTAGCAACATGTTACAAACAATATAGCACATCAAGTGGTTCCATGGAATGGAACAACTTACAATGTATATATTAGCTTGTTGATTACAACAACTTTTGCGAACAATTTAATGTTTCAAAATTGTCTCATTTGTAGCAACATAAGTGTTATACAAACCGCATATAACAAGTTGTAATTAGAACAATTAACCCGCGACAATTTTTTAATCACAACAACTTATTGCAAACTTGCGAGCAATTTGTCGCAGTGTCAACAAACTGTAGCAAGCGGTGCAAATGCACTCTGGCTCTGTAATCACGGTTAACAAATTGTTACTAATCTACAATGCCATGCATTAGTGTTATTTCATGAAGCTGCGACGAGTTCGTTGTTGTCAACGTCGGTTGCAACAACTTGTTACAAACAATCGTTCAGCAAGTTGGTTACATGCATGGAACAACTTACAATATAATGACAAGCTTGTTAATCCTTGCAAACTTATCAGTAGCAGCTTAATTTTTTTTAAATACACAACAAGTTGTTGGAAGAACCAGCGACAATCTTGTTAATTACAACAGGTTTCAATGGAGCCCAATATATGACAAGTTGTATATAGTCTATAGAAGACTTACTATACAACTTTCCGTTTTTATACGTGTCTATTTTATTTAATATTTACCTTTCTTGTTCGCTGACGACTCGCTGTGTATAGCTTTAAATTGATAACGAGTATATCTTCCTTCTTAAAGTATAATTGTAAATTTTCCTGAATAATACTGTTCTGTTAACAACGTTTTGAAACAAACGTATTAATCATCGGATAAAACCGGAACGCGAAAGCAAAACAGCGGTATATATATTATATATAAATACACCGATCCAGATTGTCGTCACTTCAATAAAAGGTGCTAATTCCCTTCAGTATAACACAAGATATATCATCTCTTTTCATATCTAGCGAGCTCCTGCAGAGGATAGTGTATGCTTGTTAGTATATACGTATAATCAAGTGAAAGTACTAAGGCAAATATATTTTACTTCTTTATATTTATAAAATACCAAGAATCGCGAATTTTGATTAATTTTATTATGAGTTGTTTGGGGGTTTGTTTTTGTCTTTTTTAATGAACGGGGATTTCCCTGGCTTTCGAGTTCCTCCTGCAACTCGTGATGATTATTGATGCTCCGTAAAACAGTATATTTATACGTAGAAACAAAAACTATAGAGCCACAATAAATACTCACTTTGAGAGCGACTGCTGGACATGGATTAGTTATTACATACAGAACCAAGCCACCAAAACACTTTTTAAGAATTTCAGGCAAAAACTAATAATTTAACGTGAGAATACAAGTTTTACGTGTTTAAAACGAAAGTAAGATTAGCCAGGTCCCCGAAAATGGATGTTAATTCGTGGAACTCGGTGGAACTTAAGATAAATTGTCCTCAGGCGTGGGACCGATGTATATTTGTTGTACAAATGTACAACTAATATACAACTAATATATCAAATACATGTATATATTGCATGTGGTACGTTTGCAAGCACTATAATTCATTATACTCTTGCATTTGTAAAACTGAAATCGCGTTGAAAAATATTCAGCGTTCACGCGTATTTCATGTGACTCTTATATATAGATGACGACGTCATTTCCCGCTAGTAAGCTTCCTGTTAGCTTGTTATTCCATCTAGTCACAGGTCTATATAGTTGACCATGTTTTTCGAAGAAGTCGGGGATTTCACTGGAACTTTGACTTGGCATCTAATCCGAGCTTCAGACGCGGGGAGAATTTGGTGGCACAAGTTTTGCGAGACACGAGAACTCTTATTGACAATGGTTTCTTGCCATTTACAAGGTGAATAACCTACTGACAAATGCTGCATGCTCTGATTCTGAATGTTTAATAACATCCGCATACGCAATTCGCATTTTGCTCCAATGAGATAAACAGTACAACTATACTTCTTTTTGTAGACTACAAATACAACTACAAAATCTACAATACAACTACAATATGATGCTGGCCGACTACAATAATATACATACATGACTATATATACGTAAAGCTATTGTAAAGTTTACTATCATATATATATAACTGTCATATATCGTCGTCAATTCGTATATACTTATATATTAATTTCACGTTTAGAATTAGTAAGTTTCCTGATAGATATTGTAGGGAAGGTATTGCAGTTTCTGGAAGCAGAAACTTAAGTGTAGTTTGATCGAGGCTATAGATCCAATAATGATTTGTCGCGTATATATAGGGATCGATCTTTGTCATAACAACTCGCGAAACTTTAAATTATTTTAGTGTAATTTTTATAGCTGTATTTTTAGCTTGTATAGTGATTGTTATTGTCAGCCGGATTTTTCTCTATTACATATTTACTTCGGTATATATATAAACCTGTATCGTCGTAGCTATATATATTTTATCAGTTTTAATAATGATATAGGAAATGTTACGCTTTTGTATATATATATATATATATATATATATATATATATATATATATATATATATATATATATATAAGAGCTAGTACGAAATTAGGTACATTATTTCGTTTGATTTGTTTTGTTTTAATAACTTTATTACCATACAGTGGAAACATGCAGGTGACTGAAGTTGCTGAACAGCTGTGGCATAGCCTCCATTGATTTTAGCTTGACTATATATATATATAGCATGTTCTAAGGATATTGGGTGAAGGAGAATTCGAGTGTAGAATATATACATTTTAAGACCAAACCGGGACCAGTTGCGAAAAATGCAACTACACAGGCCTTCCGGCAGGAATTGAACCCACGACCTTGCGATTCTAGAATCGCAACTGGTCCCAGTTTGGTCTTAAAATGTATATATTCTACACTCGTATTTTCCTTCACCCAATATCCTTAGAACATGCTATGTATAATCGAGTGAAATGCCCAATATTACCTGTATATATATTATTATATATATATATAGTAATTGACAGCGAAACACCGTGTCTGTAGATTGAACTATATATATATATGTTGACTTACTGTCGTGGCAATAGAAGCGTTCCTAAAATATTTTGGCGATTAATTTGCTATGTTTGACCAATTCATTTGATGAAAATTATTGCTAACTTCCTGTTTTGAATTTGGTTTCTAGTTTTTAAACAACCAATAAGAAAAATAATTATTTGCCAAACACCAATCAAATTCAAAACAGGAAGTTGTCAACGAATCTTATCAAATGAATTGTTCAACTTGAGGAATATATTGCAACAATATTTTACGGAACGATTCTATTGCCACGACAGTATATATATATATATATACCTGAATATATATTGACTTTAAGTTAATCTTATATATTAAATGTAGAAAACAATTTCCGTTTTTTCATTGAGTTTATGCAGAAACACGAGTGGAAGTTTGGAAGAACGAAAGTGCAGTGGGAATTACCGACGAATCGGAAATTAAAGCGAAATTTTGCTACAGTTATTTCGAGTTCTCTCAAATTTCCGCAGTGTTTCTATTAAATATATAACAAACACAAAAAAAGAACACAGAAACAATGGTCTCATGCATTTATAAAATAACCCAAAGTATAACTCTAATTATTTAATAGTTGAGTCGGTTTTCTTTGTTCTTTCTAGAGCTGAGAACCGATAATTAAAAATTCAAGTACCTCGGCTTTTATCCAAATAAACCCCTGGGGCCTGCGGCCCCTTGGGCTGTATTTGGCTAAAAGCCTCGGTTCTCGGTAATTAACTCTTACTTAAGGTGGCTTACGCGCGGTTTCGATTCCTAACCGGAAAACCTTGGTGTTGCATTTTCGCAACTGGTTCAAGTTAGATCTAAAATATGTAATTCTACTCCTATAATATATATTCACTCTAAATTTTCCTTCACCAAAAATCCCTAGAACTGTAGAACATGTAGTTTAAGCGAATTAAATGCCAAATATTATACTTATTATAAAATTTCGTGTATATTGTTTCGATACAATATATATATATATATATATTCTCCGATATAATTAGAATTAAGGTGGCTCCATACAGTTTCTTGAAATATGGAAAATACAGGTTTGGGAGTCCAAAACGCGTGATTAAACAATTCGGAAAAAGAGTAAAACTAAATGTTATGCATAGTTAAAACAGTCTGACAATCAAAAACTGTTACCAAATAAATTACAACAGTTGTTGCTATGGCAACAATGACGTTTCAAAATGGCTGCCAATTACCCTTCAAACTAATTTAATTCGAAAAAAGAACTTTGGTGACCCCCAATTTTTTTTTCATTAAAACTTTTCTTGATGTATGAGTAATCAGTAGGCCTATTTTAAAAAAATTCTGTAGAACGAATAATTTTTTTTTCTCCGGAAAAATCATGTTTGTTAATTTTTTTAAAATTTCGTTCTACGGAATTTTTTTAAAATCGGCCTATTGATTACTCATACTTCAAGAAAGGTTTTAAAGGAAAAAAAATTGGGGGTCACCAAAGTTTTTTTCGAATTAAACTAGTTTGAAGGGTAACTCGCAGGCATTTTGAAACGTCATTGTTGCCATAGCAACAACTGTTGCTATTTATTTGGTAACTGTTTTTGATTGTCAGACTGTTTAACTATGCATAACATTTAGTTTTAGTCTTTTTCCAAATTGTTTAATCACGTGTTTTGAACTCTCAAACTTGTATTTTCCATTTTTCAAGAAACTGTATGGAGCCACCTTAATTCTAATTATATCGGAGAATATATATAGTATATATATATATGTATATATATATATATATATATATATATATATATATAAATATATATATATATATATATATATATATATATATATATATATATATATATATATATATATATATATATATATATATATATTGTATCGAAACAATATACACGAAATTTTATAATAAGTATAATATTTGGCATTTAATTCGCTTAAACTACATGTTCTACAGTTCTAGGGATTTTTGGTGAAGGAAAATTTAGAGTGAATATATATTATAAGAGTAGAATTACATATTTTAGATCCAACTTGAACCAGTTGCGAAAATGCAACACCAAGGTTTTCCGGTTAGGAATCGAAACCGCGCGCGACCTTGGGGACAAAAATCCCTTTAGCCAAACATGTACGTTGCACTGTAAATTCAAAAGAGTCGTTTCGACTCCTTTAAAGGAGTCGTTTTTGTGACCCCAGCACGACACCTTCAGAAGAGTCATTTTGACTCCTTTTGGACCTACTCCTTTGAAGGGTCATTTTGACCCTCTACAAGTGAAAACGATGCTTAGAAAGGGTCATAATGAGCCGTCGAGTAACAGCGCTGAAATGACTCCTCGGGGTAAAATGACTCTTTTGAGTTTACAGTGTGTAGTTTATATTCGGGTGAAATACCAATTGAAATATTACTTGTAAAATTCCCAAATATTCGGCTTGCATTGTCACTATTGTACTACTGGAAATATAGAAGTCGTCAGTGACTAATCTTCGATCGTGTCCTCGACAACAGTCTTCGTATACGTAGCTCTGCACTAGTAATATATATACATAGCCGGAAGACCTCGCGGTGTTGCGTTTTTGGTACACACATGTGTTGTCTTAAAATGTATATATTCTAACGCGAGAAATTTTCTTTTACTAAAAAATCTGTACAGTAGAACATGAGACATCAAGTGCTTAATGTTTTTTTATTGGTAGTTTGATGACGACTATACTTTTTAATGAATTCAAAATATATATACGTATACATACGTTTGATAGTCTTGTGTCCGGCCTTGTCGGATAACTTACAGTTGTTTGGCATAATTATTTGACATTACAGCTACCACAGCTTATAACCATAGGTTTATTCAGCAACATTTGAAACTACTTTTTATGCATAAATACAGATACCGACTTGTATATATATAATTATATATCCTCTATTTATTTTGATGAATTAACTGAATGCTATTGTGTTTTTCTGGCTAAGAAAATTTGGCAAATGTTTTGCCCACGCAGCGGAATTTTTAGTCATTCAAAAACGACGTGAGTTGAACGAGGAAGTATAATGGTATTATATATATCAGGTTTGATGATGATATTTTAATAAATATTTTTCTCAAGATATTTTGCTGAGCTTTGCATGATTTGATTTAATGAATGTTTGCCAGAATTATGATTTGCCATAATTCATAATTAGACTGGTCAATCCAACATGCATGCATGCATACATATATATAGATGATGTTCTTTCTATAAAGAAATGCACGACTTTGATGAAATAAAGCCGAATTATTAGAGTTCCATTTTTATTAACGTTGAGTATAATACAACATATTTTTCGTATAGACTTTAATCGACGACACATCATTTTCGGCCACTGTGATAAATCTTGTTTAAACATAATAAGAAATACGATATTTTTCAATGTGAACATGCATATCTGTTCAACGATCCGATGAAAATTGTGCTTGTTTATCTAGCTCCTTAATTAATATTCTCTTTATTCTTCTTTAAAAATTTTCTTTAATATTCATCTCGCCATGGAAAATAGAGCATGAATAGATGGTGGAAATAAACTTCTTTATTTCTAAAGATTAAAAAGGTTGTGGTAAATGGTTCTTTTCTTTTGTTTGGTGTATGCATATATATATTACTGCCTTAATTCATTCCTGTCCGAGGGCTTCCCCAGAAGTGAATAAAGTCGTCTGGCGTTGGCCAGAATAAAATACCAAAGACCGATTCGGATAGGAAAGAGTTAATTTTTCTACATTTCATATATTCATTTGTGTTTATTAATTACTATTTTGTTGGGAAGAGATTGCTTTGTATATATATATCTGTTATTGTATATATTAATTGTGATTCAATTAAGTCGTCTTGAAGAACATCTTGGTTGCATGGGAATCTCTTGTCTCACTACAATCCATTGTGCAGTGAAAATTGTGACTCGTTAATCTATTGTGAATCTATTCGGCTCGCGTGTTTAGTGTTTATGATTTCGTCTTCTGTTCAATCCATGTGCCACACTCGTGAAGAACACTTGAAGTTGAAGATAAATTCCATATCTGCGCGCAGACATGAATTATTCTCTGTGTTTTCGACTTTGTCTTCTATTTTATAAGTAATATACGTGCTCCAGAATTATCTAAATTTCATCACTTATTACATCCGGCCGCCAGGTGATTATTATGTTTTCACCTCTGTTTGTCTGTCTGTCACCAAAATATCTCACAAAGTACTGCACAAGTTTTCATGAAAGTTTGTGGAAAGATTGACCATCGGGTCATTCAGGACCGAGCCATTCAGTAAATTTTGGTTTAATTGGGTTGAAAATTGGATGAAAATTTTATGTTTCTTCGTGTAGAAGAAACGATTGGAAAATACTTAATTTTGCTTATTAATATGCCTTATACATACAACCGATATGAAGCAATCCGGTGTAGTCAGTGTAACTTACACCGCGGGGTTTCCATAACCCGCTGGCGGAGGTATATGCAGTTTAAAATAGGTTATGATGCGATTGAGGAGCCATGCGGAAAACAAAGTCTTGTTAAAAAGATGATAGCCCAGCAAATAGCTTTAAAAACTATCTCTCTAACTCTTTCCTGTCCGAATTGGTCTTTAGTATTTTATTCTGGCTAACGCCAGACGATTTTATTCATCTCTGCGAAAGCCCTCGGACAGGAATGAGTTATAAACTATCTCTTTAATGCACCAGTCAATATAAACCCCCGCACCCCCCCCGGCCGGGACATAGCGGGGCATTTGACTTGCACACAGGTCAAATATCGTCTAATGCCCCGCATCCCAGGGCAGTTTCTTTATTCTAATAGCATAAAAAGCCCCGGTCAAATGCCCCCGCCCTTTAAAACACAACAATTTTAATGAAAACTGTTTTAGCTTTTCATGAAAGGGCTCTGGGGACGAGAATGGAGACAGTCCGGAAATTTCCATACCAGTCTTTTCTCCGTCAGGGTAAAATGCCCCGGTCCTGTCCCCCGCTGATTGTTTGTATACAGTACAAAAGCAGTAAAATACCCCGGTATGCGCGGACGTTTTTCCTATCAAATCACAGGAAATTCCCCGGTAATGCCCCGCTATGTCCCGGCCGGGGGGGTGCGGGGGTTTATATTGACTGGTGCATAACTCTTTCCTGTCCGAATTGGTCTTTAGTATTTTATTCTGGCTTAACGCCAGACGATTTTATTCATCTCTGGGGAAGCCCTCGGACAGGAATGAGTTAAGTGAAGGCATAATGAACACATAATATAGAAAATCTTTAATACTAACATTTCGTTCATACCTAATTACAACGATGAATCGGTTTAAATAGCTAAACTGTTACAGCTATATTTAAGCCGATTCGTCGTTGTTAATATTCACTCTGCAGAAGATGTTACTGATTAGGTAACGAAACGGCGTTGGTATTAAAGGTTTTATATACTATGTGTTCATTATGCCTTTACTTAAAGCTATTTGCTGGGCTATCATATTTTTAACAAGACAGGTTATGATGCATTCGCCAAAGCCGTTATACGTCACACAGCAACGTCCAAAGTCTATAATATAATTAAGGAAGTCTTTGTATCGAGGATGTTGAGGTTATAATATAGACATCGGTTTTCAGCGATGTATATTGTTTATTTTCGCTTTTTCTATTTTAAGATTTAGCCCATTTGCTTCAGTTTAATTGACTCGCTTCTTGGTCTTGTTCTTTGTCTTATATAATAATTGATTTTATTATGCAAATATTTGTTTGATTTTAATAGTATCCGAATTTGTTGCATTAACCTAATTATCTCACATTTTCACACCTTATACGGATCAGTACTGATGTACACAGCATGCATATATATACACATAAGGTTCGTTGCAGTTTCTCAGACTTGTTCACTGAGATCAATCACTCAGATCCATTTTGATTAATCTCAGGCTCATTTAGATCGATGTCAGACTCTTTTAGATTCGATGACACTCGTTTAGCTCATACTTAGACAGTTAGACTTGTTTAGATCGATCTCATATTCACTTTAGATCGATCGCACACTCGTTTAGCTCAATCTTATTAGACTCGTTTAGATCGATGCCATCTCCTTTAGATTTGATCTGACACTCGTTTAGATCAATCTCCGACTCGTTTATAGATCACTGATCTGAGGCTCAGACTCATTTTGATCAATCTCAGACTCGTTTAGCTCGATCTCATGGTTAGCATTTGCGCGTGCACATGCAGTCAGATCGCTTTTGTTTTAGATCTCAGGATCTGGGAGAGGGACCCAAGGTGGTTACACCCATTTCCCCATCTGGACAGTTAAATATTTTGCTTATAGTTTGTCAGAATGCAGCTATATAGGAACTGCCATTTCAGATATTCTAGCTGTTCAGAGACTCTCTCTCTCTATATATATATGCATTTCCTTATATCAGGGCCCGCGGGCTTTGCCGTTGGAAGACTGTTATATTGGTAGGCCACTCGACAGGCCCTTCCTTCTTCAAAGTCCTGCATGCGTCCGTTCCTGGTCGATGTAACTAAGTAGTTTGAATGGCCTCTTATAGAAGTGTTAAAGAGAGGAAGTTTAGGTACTTTGAGCATATTGTGGGACATGAATCATTACAGAAAGATTTACTAGAAGACAAAATGAATAAGAAAACGGGCCGTAGAGGATGACCCAGAATTTGTTCGTGGGGTGATAGCATCAAGAAAAGGACGGCGATCATGCACTATACAAGAGAATAGCTCATATAGTATGCAGACGCGGAACTAATTTTGAATTGAGGGCGTGTATGATCACTGTTGTCAAGTCAGCGAATTTTGCATCTGGTTGTCCTGTCCAATTAATCCACAGGCTCCATTTTTCTTTCAGACTTTTGATCGCATCGTGCAGTGTTAAAGGCCATCTATACAGACTATACATCACTGGTACACCACTGATGCACATGCATGTGTAAGTATTATGTTTATTTAGTATAAATACACAGATGATTATAGAAAATCACGCGCGCTGATTAGTCGAGCTATACGTTTACCCAATATGGCCACCAGTCAATTTGTCAATGCGACAGACGAGGAAATGAACAAGTCTAGCGATAAAAGTCGCCAATTCTTAATGTATATTCGTCTGTTGGTATCGATATGGGATAAACATCCATTGTATTATGAATAAATGCCATTTACAGCTAAATTATACTATTTATGTACAGTTTTCAACAAAAAATTGTTCTCAGGCTTCGGTAGCGGCTACAGAAATACAGTAACTACGCAACAGAAGAAGTGGGAAGGTATTTCCATTTTGACTATAAATATTATATATACTATAAGGAAGACAACGGCTTATATATATTGCCTCTATATTTCGGAATTGAAGTGCATGCTTATATGATACGAAGTATATCTCAACCAAATTGGTAGCCCTCTTCGCCGAGATTCAGTGCAGATTTCTGAGATTTCAGGTTATAACCTCTGAACTTATTACTATATAAACGAGATGAGGTGATACAGACCGTATATATATATATATATATATATATATATATATATATATATATATATATATATATATATATGTTATGTATAAGATGTGAAAATGATTACAGCAAACCTATGAACATTTCAGAGGCTCTAATATAGTAACGACTTGGAGTGAGGTGGAAGTGGGGGCATTCCGACGGTTCAAGCATTATATTATGTATTTATCCTATTTATAAATAACCAGCAATTTCATACTGTTTTAAAAATAGTTATGATCTTTAGCTTTTTACTGTCTGGATTCGTCTTTGATATTTTAATTTATTGTAGCTAACGCCAGACCAAATTTTCATTTCTCCTCTAAGGCCCGGTTCAAACGTCGCGCTTATCATGTGCCGAACCTAATTCGAAGTGTTAGGCACATGATGAGTTCGACGTTTGAATCAATTAAGTTCGACGATTTTAATTAAGTTCGACGCCCACATTAAGTTCGATCGAGGCGGTCGCGCTTAGGTCGAACTTAAATTCGACGTTTGAATCGACGTCGCGCCAAGTCGAACTTAGTTCGACTTGGCGCGACGTCGATTCAAACGTCGAATTTATCATGTGCCGAACCTAATGCAATTCACGAAAAAACGTGTTTGTCTAGTTTATCTCGCTGTAATGCGAGGTGAAAACATGAAACTTAATACGCACGGCGGTCTTTTCGAGTAAATATGGACACGATACAAACAGTAATGATCTCTTCTCGCGAGTGCATAACTTGTAGTAGCTATAAGCGCGCCAACATGTAATCGATGCGCTGAGTTGTTTGAAGAAGATGAAGAAGTCAGTCGGACGGCGCACAGAGATACGTTCCGCATTCACCTGACAACAGGCTAGTGTAAGGCAGATTCAAGTCAATTATCTACTCACAATTACAGTAAAAACCCGCTAACAAGAACCTACATTTCACCAAATCAGCCTGGGATAGGTTCTTATATATTCTTATATAAATAAATTCTCAATTTCAGAGGTTCTTATGTATACCGAATAAGATATTGAGCAATCCATTTATAGGGTTATCCAGTATAAATAAAGTCGTCTTGGGTTAGTTTAGTTTACTTTATAGTTTAGTTTAGTTTAAAATTCATTTTTATGGGTTAACATTGTTTTATTTAAAAGTTCATTGTTCTGAGCTTTCGGTCAATGACCCGCCTTCAGAGAAATTGCATTAAACTCAATGTTCACGTCAGCAAACTATTGCGTTGAACTTAGAACTTTTACAGTCGTTTGCAACTCACTTTTCATGCACCCAAATCTTCGGAAGTTCGTTCCGAAGTTCGCAAGTTCGTTTGGAAGTTCAAAGTTCGTTTGGAACTACGCATTTGATTGGCTGTTAGGAACCAAGCAACCAATCAAATGCGTAGTTCAAAACGAACCATACGAACTTCCCAACGAACTTGCGAACTTCGGCACGAACTTCCGAAGATTTGGGTGCGTGAAAAGTGAGTTGCAAACGACTGCAAAAGTTCTAAGTTCAACGCAATAGTTTGCTGACGTGAACATTGAGTTTAATGCAATTTCTCTGAAGGCGGGTCATTGACCGAAAGCTCAGAACAATGAACTTTTAAATAAAACAATGTTAACCCATAAAAATGAATTTTAAACTAAACTAAACTATATAAAGTAAACTAAATTAACCCAAGACGACTTTATTTATACTGGATAACCCTATAAATGGATTGCTCAATATCTTATTCGGTATATACATGTCTAAAGGTATATATGCATGTCTAAAGACCATATATATTTAGCATATACCTCGCAGGTGAATCATGCTTTTCACGCAATCTGATTAGTTCCTCTAGCTCGGGATATCCTGCACTATTCACCTGCGGGCAAAACAAAATGGCGGCCAGTTTTACTAGTTTTTACCGAAGCAGGAGATTATGTTGATATACAAGGCTGATGTGATATAGAATAACGAGAAAAGTCAACAAAATTAAGTAAAAGAGTGTCCACAGGTGTGTTTCTTTACACTGATTTTCTAGCCATCAATTTATTCAAAAGTTGTAAAAACTGTTTTGTCGGCAAATATCGAGTACGCCAAGTTGCCAGCGGCCGTGTCTTGTTGCTTTTGTATGAAAATATCAAAAAATATAAGAATGTTAAACTTTTTATTTAATTTAGGAGGTATATGCTAAAACAATTATTCACCTCAGTGTCGGTGAATAGTGTAGATATTCACCTCGCCGCTTGAGTTGCGGCTTGGCGAATATCCAGCCGACTATTCACCTCCACTTCAGTGAATAATTGTTAAATATATATACAAAATGAAAAGGTGGTATAAACTGCCGAGGTTTTTAGTAACGCAATACTGACGGGGTTCCCCTCGAAACGTCAGTTTACCACCTTTTCCTTTTCCTTGTTCAAGACTGCATGCCTATACACAGCACAATACGTTTTTTATATATATACTTAGCCCCCTGTTGTAAATAAAATGTACTCACTTTTAGTTTAAATCAGTACATCTCTTGCCTTTTGGTAGACCTGTATATATCTTCTTTATGCCAGCACACAAGCCGTATCAACGTGCATGTATGTATACTAGCATGTTTCGTTTCAGCTTAGTTGCTATATATATAATACGAGTATCTCCTGCAACGGATGTCGATTTGCAGACAGTTGACGCGTTGCTATGAAAGTTGTTTTTTTTAAAATTTAATCCATTGTGCATGTAAGAACGCGGAAGTAAACTTGATTAGACAGAGTTTTTTTGCAGTTTTGTAGCAAAAAAACTATTTATCATGAAAGGGTTATATTTTTGGGTCTGTTCATATCATCCCGGCTGTATATGAGTGCATGGGTCGAGTTCTTTCCGCGTTCATTAGGTTGTTTTCATCCCGCCTGACTGTGGACGAAATTAGCGGCGCAATAACAAACAAGCATGCATGGCGCCCTCAAAACATTTCCCTCGTCGTATTTGCCGTGATTATACGTGTTATTACGGCTGTTATATATCCGCGTCTAAGCTTAACAATATTTAATTTACTTTATCTTGCAAAATACGGAGTCTAAAGGCCGTTTTCCATTACGTGCACTTTGCCCGCGCGGGCGGAGCGGACTTTGAAAGTTGCCGGAAATTTTCAAGTTCCAAAGCAAACTAAGCAATGAACGGCTCTACCCACGCGGGCGAAGCTGATGCAATCTAGAAAGTGACCTGTAACTCATTCCTGTCCGAGGGCTTCCCCAGAGATGAATAAAATCGTCTGGCGTTAGCCAGAATAAAATACTAAAGACCGATTCGGACAGGAAAGAGTTGAGGCCTAGATCAAACGTCGAACGTTTCATGTGCCGAATCTAATCCAAATCAGCATATAGACAAAGCCTTTAGCGGCATTATCTAATCCTTAGATTCGGCACACGGAAAGTTCGACGTTTGCCGACCTATATAAGCCTTACATCAATGGGCGCGATATAGGTCCAAATCGGAAAAAGACTTTTTCATTCTGCTCAAGTGGCAGGCTTGGACTGGCCTATGTGCCATTGTGGCAATGGCACATGCGCCCCCTTTAGAAAACCTCAACTGCGCCCCATGAACTATATTTGCTAAACTGAGATATAAAATAATATGGCTGTCCATTGCATGTAGTTTGTTACTGAATAATATTCTGCTTTCTTAAATTCATGTTGTGTATGGTAGCGAGGGGTAGACAAGAGAGTTGCTGTTCCGTAAGATATATTTTATTCCAGCAAATGGTAAGCCTGTAGGCCACTTTCGTGTCGTTCTTATATAAAGTTTCTGTGAGTTAATCATACATGGGAGAACAATGACAACAACAATCACCAATTTTGAAATCTTTCTATTTACAGAGGCTTGTGGGCAAATTTGTCTGTGATGCACCTTAGTAGGTTAATGTCATTATTTGTTAATTTCTTTTTTTTTAACTGCGCCCTTCTCCCTGGTGACACCGCCCCTAATACGAAGCCAGTCCGACTCTGTCAAGTGGGAGGCGCGTTCGTATGGAAATTGTCATCCTGCTTAACACGTTGAAGCCTGACGACTAGTCTTTAGCGGTATTTTATTCTGGCTAACGCCAGATGTTATTCAGCACAGGCAGGGAGAGGTCCAGGCCTCAAAGTGGTAATGGACTGGCACCAAGTCTGCCTGTTGATTGTTTCAAATTGTTTCGAGACCGGTTTGTTTCGAAAGGTTTTATTTTGATTTAATAAATACAGTGTGTTGGAGGCAATGCGCGAAATTGGCAAGGCGGGCTCGTTTCTATATAGATGAATACGTGACGATTTTTCATATAAAATAACAATATAAATCGCCAATTATTTTGAATTGATTGGTTATGTGTTCTCTATTTTGATTGGTTATATGACTAATTACTTTATTCTGATTGGTTATGTACTAATTAATTCTTAATTCTGATTGACTAATTAATTAATTATTTTGATTGGTTATGCGATTACTTTTTTGGTTTTGATTGGTTGACTAATTAGGTTTTTTTATTCTGATTGGTTACACGAATATCCAGTTTTTTCCCTCACTGTTCAGGCTAATTGTAAGTCTTATTTTTAGTTCTTATAGACCATATAAATGCCCGTGGAATTAATATTATTTTACGTGCATATAAATTATCCCCTCTGAACTCGTTTTCATGTCCGAAATTCTAAACTGAATCTTCACTCTAAAACGAGGTCAGAGGGGCTAATTTTTATGCACATAAAAGGATTTTAAATCGTCGGCCATTTATAAATAAGGTCTATGGTTTGCGTTTCAAGATGTTTATTTTCAGTTTGTCTTTTATCTTGTATTTCTTTGAATTGTTAAGTGGATATGATTATATCGCATGCAATAATGTAAATTATGATCACATTCGCCGATTTGAGTTTCAGATATAAATTTTATAATTTCATTGCTTTCATAATATTTCTCAAACTCATTAATAATTCATGAGCTAATTAGCCAATCAGAGAAAAATATATGGTCATGTATGTGTACCCGATAAAGTTCGCGTAAACTGAATTCATAATTAAGAAATCAGATAATAAACGACACAAACAAAGAACCGTTTATTGTCACATTTCTCAATTATAAATTCAACGTGAAACCATTGTCTAATCATTGTCTAATATGCACCAATATCACCAAATCCATCTACTATAATTGATGATCGAGAAGCTATTTCATAAACTCGTGTATCGTGTTTTACCAGGGGTTGCAAGCACCTGAGAACAACAAAAATCAGTCGGCCTATTACCTCGTAATTTTCAATGTTCTCTCGTGTTTGTAAAACATTCGAAAACAATAAAAATCACTCGGCTTGCTGTCTCGTGATTTTCATTATTCTCTCATGTTTTACAAACACTCGAGAACAATGAAAGTTGCTCGGTTATAACGGCCTCGTGATTTTCATTGTCTCGTGTTTGTAACCCCTGACAAAACACTCCCACTCGTTTATGAAATATTACTTGATAGCATTTAAATTATAAAATCTTTTCACATTCCTTAGTTCAGTGGGAATAGCTTAGCTCCACGAAAAGACTTTTTATTATATTTTCCGTTCTTAATCTTTTACCGATTAATAGTTTTACTCTTTGAAAGTTTTAATGGCGATAATTAATATAGATATAAGTTTTGAAAATAAATATTTTAGTGTTTCTAACGCCAGAAATATTGCTTCAGCGGTACTATATTATAGAATACGGGCCGTATGCTAATGTTAGAATGAGGTTCTGAGATTGGGGAAAGTTCACCTTATATGCAATTGCCACGTTCAGCTTGCTTTTGAAATTCGTTTGTCAACATTCTTTGGAAAGTTGGGAACTTGGTACGGAAGTTCGCGAAGTTCGTTGTGAAGTTCGTCGTGAAGTTCGAATTTAATAAGCTTTGAATTGAATTCCTTTGGTAAAATCACGGAGAAGAAGATTATTTGTTGTATAGAATATAATAATAGATACTTGGTTAAGCAGAAACAAATTGCCGACTTAAATTTGTATCTACCTCGCAACGTAGTTCGGAACATTGCAACGTAAGTTCGGAATGTTCATTTCAATTATACGTATCGGATTCCAAAAGCAAAGCTGAAACGGACTATAAAGTGGTTGATCTCTGATGAAAATATTGTTGGCAATGTTTTTGCATAATCCTAAAGATGTTATGGTAGTAATCGTGCAAAGTTTCATTTCAAAATTCGTTGAAGAAAAGGTGCCGATATTTTACGTGGGAAGCGGTTTGTATTTTAGAGCGCCGCCATTAAAGTGGCCGAGCTTGAGAAGAATGAGTCGAGGAAGCTTATGACGTCATGGACTCAATAAGAACAATGACACGGTCAATTTAATGGCGGCGCTCCAAAATTACAAACTTCACACGTAAAATACAACTTTGTTTTTGAGAATTTCGAAATGAAACTTGGCACAATTACCAACTACTGATATGCAGAAACATTACCAACAATATTTTCATAAGAGAACCACTTTAAAATTACCAGATTAACTTCTTGACAAACAAGCACAAACAATACAAATCGTCACTAAAAGAGTTTTACACTAAATTACTAAAAGAGTTTTTAGGGAATCTAGCTGGCTTATATTTGTGTCTTTAAAGAAACAAAAGAGGACGAGTGTTCTATAATTGCATTCTTCCTTAGTTCAATGAGAATTGTAAATAACTTGAACAGTAGCTTGAACACAAAGTGCATTATTATTTGAAAATATTTTGTTATATCGGTATTATATTTTTCTTGCTCTTTACCCTAAAAATATTTTCTCCTCTCGTAGCCTGATGAAGCACCTCAAAAGTGTGTGTGGGTGGGAGAGTACATGGAAATTTTTTTCCGATCTTTTGTCATTTTTTCTAGCACCACACACTTCCGCGGTTTCCAAAGACAATACCTTTTGTTTGCAAGTTTTGTCATATTACACCTGTTCTCTGTAATCTCCATTGGCTTCCGATTAATCATCGTATTGAATTCAACATCTTATTGATTACGTTCAAAGCAATTCATGGTATTGCTCCTGATTATATTTGTAATATTATCAAAGTATTATTGGTATTGCTCCTGATTATATTTGTAATATTTATCAAAGTCCTCTACATCATATTATATTCACAGGGCACCATTTTCCATTGTGCTGAGCCTTACGTAAACACAGTAACTGACCAATCACAGTGTGCTTACGACACAACCTAGTTGATTTATAGTTGCAATATACAATTATACGTAGTGAAAAATAGTAACCATCAGACACTATTGTTATAACTTATTGGATTCATCTAAACCCAACATGGCAAAATATTTAATCAAAAATTCAATATTAGACAAAACCGGTTGAAGGTCAAACCTAATATTAAGATGAACCCTAAAGGTGTTTTATTATACCAAACAACTAATCCTTGGTAAGTTAATATACCTTGTGAGACCTGTCCAAAGGTTGCTGTCTAATATGTACATACATGGATGTAGTTGTAATAGATACAATACGAGTGGCTGAACTGTATGGGCATTTACAATGGTGAGCTGAAGGTCTTACATAAGCTACGATGAGTTTATCATGAATACTTTACATAGCCTGGTGCAAACATGGGAGTGAGTTGAAAGAATTTGAAAGTTTATGTGAACCCGAGTCTTTGCCCTTTGGGCTGTTATACTTATACCCACCTGGTTTGAGATTTTCCCTTTGTTATTCTGTTAGCACCCATATTTTTTTTAATAGTTTGTTACCATTTTCGAAGCATTAAATGTTCTACACATTTATCATTCAAACCAATTTAATCTACAGTGCCAACTGTGCATGGTCACAAGTTTGATTCACATAAATTTATTTGTAAGTAAGAGTTATATATACCAAGGATGTCAGTGAAATGCCAGATGCATTCCCTTGGGGCCCCTTATGAACGGATTCAAAGGGATGTATCTTGTATATATCCTGGGTTAGTACAAATTCAAAGGGATGTATCTTGTATATATCCTGGGTTAGTACGAATTCACAGGATGTATCTTGTATATATCCTGGATATGTATGAATTCACAGGATGTATCTTGTATATATCCTGGGTTAGTACAAATTCACAGGATGTATCTTGTATATATCCTGGGTTAGTACAAATTCAAAGGGATGTATCTTGTATATATCCTGGGTTAGTACGAATTCACAGGATGTATCTTGTATATATCCTGGATATGTATGAATTCACAGGATGTATCTTGTATATATCCTGGGTTTGTACAAATTCAAAGGATGTATCTTGTATATATCCTGGGTTAGTAAAAATTCACAGGATGTATCTTGTATATATCCTGGGTTAGTGTGAATTCACAGGATGTATCTGTATATATCCTGGGTTAGTACAAATTCACAGGATGTATCTTGTATGTATCTTGTATATATCCTGGGTTTGTACAAATTCACAGGATGTATCTTGTATATATCCTGGGTTAGTACGAATTCACATGATCTGTATATATCCTGGGTATATACATGTATACAGTTTAATATAGGTATATATCATAGATACATCACTACAAAGAAATGAATCCGACTCCACTATTAAATATAAAGTGGAAATACACAAGGTCTTGCCCTGACAAATCTCCAAGGCTATCATTAGAGTTCACAGGTTTATGTTCAAGACCAAAGTTTCCATTTCGAACTGTTCTAATCGAGACTAGTCTCTAGTCTGATCATAGACTTAGAAATTTATGTAACTTGGAGGAGTTCACCATAATTATTCATAAAGATGGCTGCCAATTTATATCTTACATGCATTTCAATTGGCATTTCCCGTGTTTACAATTGAGGAGAACCTCAATTTAGCTATATATCGTGAAAATAATGTATCATGAAACATTGAAACGTATACGAACTATAAAATGTCGGCCCAATCAAAGTCAGGAGAGATTTCTGCGAAAAATTGCTAGTAACATTTCCTAGACTCGAGCAAAACAAAATTATAAAGGAACGCGAAGTATCGCTTACTTTAACACTTAATTAATTTCAAGTATCAGTTTGCTTTCTTTCGAGAAGTTTGGTGGCTCTTAAAAGAGCCGTTTTATAGGTTTAGGACTTTGAGTCTTGATCTATTTGCTGCTGGTGTATTTGGTCACAGCTTTGGTTCCTTCGCTGACAGCGTGTTTGGCGAGTTCACCTGGCAAGAGAAGACGAACAGCGGTTTGAATCTCTCGTGAAGAGATCGTCGCCTTCTTGTTGTAGTGAGCCAGACGGGAAGCTTCGGCAGCGATTCTCTCGAAGATATCGTTCACGAACGAGTTCATGATACCCATGGCTTTGCTCGAGATACCAGTGTCCGGATGAACTTGCTTCAGAACTTTGTAGATGTAGATGGCGTAGCTTTCTTTACGTTTGCTTCGTCTCTTCTTCCCACCTGGCACTCCTCCTTTCTTGCCAGCCTTCTTTCCACCTTTCGACGCTACAGTCGCTACTGCTTTGGGAGGCATCTTTCAATAATTCTTCACTTTACGGATAATCTTGAAACTTCGAAATCGAGTAGATGAATGGTGTTGAACAAAATGAAATCAGCTCCTTTTATATCCGACGACGCAGGATAGCTCATTAAAACCGGATAAAAAATCCTCAATTTTGATTGGATAGTTTGAGGGTGGACCTCTGCGAAGACACCCCGTATCTTTGACCGGACAAAGGAATTTAATACTCCTATGATCCGTTCAACTATCCTCTCTCCATTTCGAATGTAGACAGTCTTTAATTTCACTTGAATTAGGAAAACTTTACGCTATTAGCCTATTATTCATTCTCAAGCACATCGTTACATAATATTCACAACGCCATGGGTATTTCGATTCAAAATCATTACTTCTATCTGACTTGGCTCCCACTTTACCGCCTGGCTTCCTCGTGTGTCCCCGTTATCCCCCACGAGCGTCGAAAAACCGCTGGCACCCAGGGGTAACTTGGATTTTCAACATCTTTCAAACAAAAGCGATTTGGGGTAGACCTCTGCGAAGCCGACAACTCCGTATTTTCTCGCTCCCCCTTTTTTAATACGACGTTTTCAAGCGTTTAATTTCATTCGAATTTAGGAAATATAACGCGGTTCTAATGTCTAAACACAAATATTTCTAAAATACACGACGTTTAGCGGCGTAAAGCTCATGAATTTAGAATTATGAATTTTGTTATATCATAATCATGATGTCAAATGTCAACTGGTCTTCCCAGGTCATAATTTAAATTAACTTTATTGCAGAATCAGTTAAAAGGAAGTGTTTGAATCCCTATCAAAAGGCTGAGTCAGAGTGTGGGGTCTATCATTTCGGCTATAGGGTTAAGTGAGCCCTGTTTAGTGTACAGTACAACTGTAATCAAACTAGGAAAAACAAGGGTCATCTATATACTAAGAAGGCTTCTGAGCTGATAAGTTGATAACCTAACCCAACACCTTCCCCTAACCCTAATCAGTAAGGAGCATGGAAACGAATTGATAATCGACAATGCATGTGATTGACTGATTGGTTACTTATAGCCAATCAGAAAACTCATTCATATTAGGTACGTCTCAATCTCGTTCCCAGAGCCCACGTTCCCCACCCGGGAAACGAGAGACTCTGGGATAATCCGTTTCACATCGATATTTCATTGGCTGATGAACATGATTACTCTTCTTCCGGATCACAAGAATCTTGTGATGGCGTGAACGGATTATCCCAGAGTCTCTCGTTTCCCGGGTGGGGAGCGTGGGCTCTGGGAACGAGATTGGGTACGTCTTTACTGAAAAACAGCAGTGTATATATACTCTCCTGATACAACCAGTAGTGTTTATTTATAGTCCTCTTCAGCTTGCTTTTGAAATCCGATACGTATAATTGAAATGAACATTCCGAACTTACGTTGCAATGTTCCGAACTACGTTGCGAGGTATAGATACAAATTTAAGTCGGCAATTTGTTTCTGCTTAACCAAGTATCTATTATTATATTCTATACAACAAATAATCTTCTTCTCCGTGATTTTACCAAAGGAATTCAATTCAAAGCTTATTAAATTCGAACTTCACGACGAACTTCGCGAACTTCCGTACCAAGTTCCCAACCTTCCAACGAATGTTGACAAACGAATTTCCGAAAAGCAAGCTGAAACTGACTATAAAGAAATTTCTTGAAATCACTGAACATGTGTACTCAAGGCTCGAAATTGCTGCTCGAAAACTCTGCGAAGTATTGGCTTTGGTGAGTTTTAGCGCAGTGGCGTCGTGACCGGGGAGGGGCAGGGGGACTACCCGCTCTACCTACAATTTAATATTTGTCGGAAATTTTGTGGTTGTCGGTGAGATACGCTTTGCGACCCCTTACGGTGGCTCCACACAGTTTCTTGAAAAATGGAAAATACAAGTTTGAGAGTCCAAAACACGTGCATAAACAATTCGGAAAAAGACTAAAACTAAATGTTATGCATAGTTAAACATTCTGACAATAAAAAACTGTTACCAAATAAATAGCAACAGTTGTTGCTATGGCAACAATGACCTTTCAAAATGGCGGCCAATTACCCTTCAAACTAATTTAATTCGAAAAAAACTTTGGTGACCCCCAATTTTTTTTTCATTAAAACTTTTGTTGAAGTATGAGTAATCAATAGGCCGATTTTAAAAAAATTCTGTAGAACGAAATTTTTTAAACATTAACAAACATGATTTTTCCGGAAAAAATTATTCGTTCTACAGAATTTTTTTTAAATCGGCCTATTGATTACTCGTACTTCAAGAAAAGTTTTAATGAAAAAAAAAGTTTGAAGGGTAACTGGCAGCCATTTTGAAACGTCATTGTTGCCATAGCAACAACTGTTGCTATTTATTTGGTAACAGTTTTTGATTGTCAGACTGTTTAACTATGCGTAGCATTTAGTTTTAGGCTTTTTCCGAATTGTTTATGCACGTGTTTTGGACTCTCAAACTTGTATTTTCCATTTTTCAACCCCCCTGTTGAAACCCCCCCCCCATTTTTGAACAGCTACCACGACGCCACTATTTTAGTGAGTAAGAAAACATTCCACTAGCAAAGTTTTGCGTATGACCACAGGTGGCCCAACCTCACACTATATGTTTACAGTTGTTATTGTTTTATTTGTTATATAAACTTAAAACTAATGTTGCCGTATTCAATGAACTTATAGTCAGCGTAAATCATTAAAATAAACTTACTTTTTACAGTTCATCTCTCATGTTGTCTATACCTTCAGTCAGTTGAAACTTGCAGCGGCAATAGTTCCGAACGGCGTCAGTCAACCCCGTTAAATAATCAAACTTATTTAACTGGGGCAAAAGATCGCTGCTCATGCTTTATCTTTATCTATTTTTTTTACTCTTGCTTTATCTATTAAGAGGGTTACTATACAAATATCAGTATGGTGAAAAAAGTTGAAGTCGATGGTGGAAAATGTTTCAGTCACAAATGCAATGCGATTCAGGGCAAAAACCTCTTGAGCAATTCTGCTGACACCATAGATCCATGCCATCTTCTGATTTTCTTTCCTCTACAGCTCTACAGCTTTTGTTTTCTTTGCTGGGGCGACTAAAATATTGTCGGCTTGGTTTTGGTGGGATTATAACCATTCGTTTGGTGGGTGTAGGTTTTGGTTTAGCAGTTTGATTTTGACCACCATGTCGTGGAGGTTGTCTTCTTGGTTTTGATGGGAGAGTAACCATTCGTTTGGTGGGTGTAGGTTTTGCTTTTGCAGAATTATTTTGACCACCATGTCGTGGAGGTTGTCGACTTGGTTTTGGTGGGAGAGTAACCATTCGTTTGGTGGGTGCAGGTTTTGCTTTTGCAGAATTATTTTGACCACCATGTCTTGGAGGTTGTCTTCTTGGTTTTGATGGGAGAGTAACCATTCGTTTGGTGGGTGCAGGTTTTGGTTTTACAGTTTTATTTTGACCACCATATCGTGGAGGTTGTAGACTTGGTTTTGGTGGAATTATAACCATTCGTTTGGTGGGTGTAGGTTTTGCTTTTGCAGAATTATTTTGACCAATACGATGTGAAAGTTGTTGGCTTGGTTTTGGTGGGTGTGTAACCATCCGTTTGGTAGGTTTTGGTTTTGTCTTATTACCAGCACGTGGACTAATCTCAATATCTGCGCAGTTGATAAAGGTCTCGGGTTCATCGTTCACGAAGTTGTTACCAGTGGACCACCACCACTGCAGTACACAACGCTTACATGTCAAATGAATGGGCAGTTGAAGAGTGATGTTGACCACCCCAGTACCGTGTGCACTCGTGAGTTGCCACTCGGCGGTTCCATTTTCCAGTTTTAACACGTACTCGTCCAATTCATGTTGTTTAATCGGTGGTTTACCAAGCGGTGCTACGCGAAATTTAAAGTAGCCTTTGTGATTGGCCGTGATTTTTATTTTGACGTTAATTTTCTGACTTTGATTGTAAACTCTGACGATTGGTGCATCGGTTGCGAATGTCCCAGGATACGTGAACCGCGGTTTTGCAAGGCCATACTCATCCCCACAAACACCGCATTTTCCCTTATGTTTTGCCCATTGGACGTTTCTTCCACCGCAACTCAGTTGATTATCGGTGTATTCTCGAGGACCGGGAAAACCGTATCGCCAACGACTGGCCCGATTTGCGGGGTCTGTCATCATTCCATGACCGTTAACTTCAGGAGATGTTATTGTGGTCAACGTAACGATTGCGATGATGGAATAGATCGACATCAATCCACCTGTATAAGAAAATATAATATATGTATGTTGAAAAAAGTGCTGCGTATAGGCATTGTTCTAGATAGAGCAAAGTTAAAAGGTGGTATAAACTGCAGAGATTATATATAGTTTTGATAACGAAAAACTGCCGTTTCGGGAGGAGTTCTTCATGGCGGAGCCTTTAATCTTCCACGTTAAGTTTTACTCCGATGACTAAGAATTATCATGCAGACCTTTAAATATCTTCAAAAACTCATTAATAATTCACGAGGAAAACACAAAGGAAATCAGTACCATGCCCGTGGTTTTATACCTGATAAAACTTTTTGACGTCAGAAAGAATACTAATGAACATACAATTTTATATAAAGAATACCAGTGAACATACCATTTTATATAAAGAATACTAATGAACATAACATCCAATAACGAATCGTTTTTTAAGCCATTCAAAACACTCGCATCACGTGTTTTATCAGATCTAAAACACTTGGGCTGCGCCCTCGTGGTTTTAAATATGATAAAACACTCCTGCTCGTGTTTTAAATATTACTTCAATGTATAGCTACATAATTGAGGTCGTCCTTACCCGGGTTAGTTCAATAGCGAAACGCTTCTTGGTTTTCTTGAGCCAGTAAGGTCTGTTATTCATGTGAGCCCGATAGATTTAAATGCTTCTCTCTCTCTCTCTCTCTATATATATATATATACGCCTGCGTGCTGCATGCGCATGCGTTAAACGAAATACTATGGAGATAAACACGACTCTTAAAAGAAACGTTCAATTAGACCCACTCGGATACAGATGAGGGAAATGAAATGTAATTCGAAAGAGAAATAGCACCCGTCCAATATACGTAGCGCATGCATGCGATACTAATAGTAATCATAAAAAAGTACAGTGCTATGTATATGGGCAATGTTTTGGATACAGTTACTGTGTGCCTTGGTAACATGTCGAGATTTTTAGCTCCGTATCTCGTTGCTAAAAACATCAATTGTATACAATGCATGCATGCAGTTAATCACCCGTAAATGATATTAACGGGAAAGTCTTTTTTTTATAAAGTCTCACTTTTTACTTCAAACAATGAAGTGCATCATCACAATACAAGACAAAAAAATAACCTTCATATAACATGTCATAAGTTATAATTTTCCATTAGAACACAAGGACCTAAGATTTGGAACGTGATCCCATCTAATCTTCGTGATTCCTTGAAAAGTTTTAACTATAAGCGAATTTTAAAGGATTAATATTACTTGTCTCAATAAATTCTCTATAAGAACTTTGAATTAATATGAATGATTCTATGTTTTTTATGTAAGTTATATAGTCTAGCTTTCTTACTGTGTTAATTGATTCGTATATAATTTTCTAATGACCTAACTTGTAATCCTAACTCCAACCTTATTTAAATGTTTATGTAAAATATTTTTTCTAACTGATCTAAGCCGCATAAGCCTCTGGCTTTGGCTAATTTAATTTATTAATTTGCTTTTTTCCTAATAAATATTATTATCATTCATTTCGTTTCTATCCTGCATTCTGATTGGTTAATTCACCTGCAAATAACTGAGTGCAAATAATTTTTTTGCTGCAAATAATGTTATGAGCATGCGCACTAGCAATAGCGCTGCTGACTGCAAATAATTTTCGTAAACATGGCGACTAGTTCTTCAGCTATCCGAGGAAAGAATCGAGAGTATTTGGAAGCATTCATAACGACAATGTACTTTAGAAAAGAAATAGTTAAAAGGAAGATTTAGTGAGATAAAAAGCAACACTCGTGCCAACAAAAAGTAAGTTTTACGACGATTTTAGTATACCGAAGACACAGAGAAGAGTGGTGATCTCTAACTTCAGGCGTTTCAGATTTTTAACTATTTTATGAATGATAAATCAATTATTGAACTCGTCTATCGCAAAATATCATGATTTGTCAGTGTCTCGCTACCAGTTATTTGCCTCTGCCTTCGGCATCGGCAAATAACCAGTAGCTCGCCACTGACAAATCATGATATTTTGCTCAGACTCGTCCAATAATTGATAATTATTATTATTATTATTATTATTATTAAATAATACAAGAATGCGTTTTTTATGTTATATATGTAGGAAAAAGGACTTCAGTTCTCATGCATGTGCTGTCGTGACGCCACTGACCACCTGTCTAGCTAGGCAAACCGAAAAAAGCGGAGGAAAAACTCAACTGCCTTTGAATTGTGTTTTCTTTGTTGAGTTTTTTTTTGGTTTTGGGGGGAGTATTTTTCCTTACAATTTCAACTGAAAATGTATAACAAAAGCAATTATTGAATTCGACTTTTATATATCAAGAATTATCAAGGTCTCCGTTTCTACAGATTTCGAAGTTGCTTATTATAGTTGCAATGGTGATGTAAGTTATAAGTACTTGTCAAATTATAAGCTATATATCAGATGGTATCAGTGATGCCAAAAACCAGAGCGGAAAATCAAATTAATATAGTCAAGGTGACAATGGTAATGAAATGAAGAAGCGAAGATTTGTGTTGAGTGAGGGGTGCATGGAGTTAACAAATCAGTAATTATAGTATTGACTTCCTTAACTCCTGAAGAAAAATGTTTATTTACTGTAATTTTGTGTACCCAGTAATATCTTTAGGTCAATTTAGATCAATGATGACTTTTTAACGTTATATATATATATATTTGATTGAATTAATGGTTGTTAAGGTCAGAAGCGTGCATTACCGTTGAAAAGTGGTAAATTTAAATAGCCATTTAAACTGTATTAACAAACGAAACTGGGCCCAGTTGTTGAGTTGCGTAAAGCGCCGCACAGACGACCAAGTTTTCCTTGACAAGTTTTTCCTTGACAAGTTTTATTTGTTCGTGTGTACGACACAAATTGATAAGTTTTTCCTTGACAAGGAGCCTTGTTCAAAAGCTGGTCATGCCAGCTTTTGAACAAGGAAAATTGTTCGTGACATCGTGTGTATAGTCGTCAAGGAAAACTTGACAAGATCATCTCCGAAGCTTATTACGCGACCATTGCCGTCAAGGAAAACTTGTCCAACCGTACACACGAGCAATTATAAATTGTCAAGGAAAATGTTTGGGGAAAAAGTTGTTCATCGTACACACGAGCAAGGAAAGCTACCAAGGAACTTGTCAAGGAAAACTTGGTCGTCTGTGCGGGGCTTAAACTTTGGCGTCCGGCCTAATGTTCTGACGAAAAATTGAATAGGTACAACGTCAACTGAAGCGTTTTCACGTTTTCAAAACAACGTTGTGGCAAGGAACCACAAATTATAGTTGTTAGTTTATTTATGCGTTATTATATTATACGCCACGTTGTCGAAGCTATGCAGGTTGCCCTTTAAAGGGCTTACAAAATACATAAAGCATATATATACAATTGAATATACGATGTCCTGATCCATGGTTTCTTTTACATGTAGTAACTTCATTTGCCGTGAACACTCTACCAAGTTAAGCTGTTACTTCTATACCACAGGTATCGTCACGCAGAGGAAATATAAGGCAAAACGCAAGAATACATTTTGGGTAAGGGAAATATTTCGGCAAAGACAGGAATATGGTCAATATCATACTCTATTTCGCGAGCTAGAACTCCAAGATCGGGAATACTTTTATAGGTAATTATTTACATTTGTGTTATCGGTATTTGGTAAAATATGGGAATTTCTTATAAACTTTCACACATACAAATTTCTTATGAACTTTCCCACATACAAATTGTTATTGTGTTAACAATTTGTATGTGTGAAAGTTTATAAGAAATTCCCATATTTTACCTAACTGATTATGTTTTAGCTAATCAACATTTCTCCTGATACACATATTTCGATTGGCTAACACTGATCACGTGATGTTAGAAAAACGGCGTCCTCGCCGGCATGTCGGCGTCAGACGTTTCCATAAAAAATTCGTAGGTCGGCGGCACCGCAGGAACGTTGAAAGTTGAACCAAATTCAACTTTTCTATGGTGCCGCCGTCGATGTGACTGCGGCACCGCCGGCGTTAGGTCGCAGGCTAAGTCGCCGGCGGGACGCCGACAAACCGGCGGCTCTAATTGCGGCTACTGGAAACCAGGCTTTAGATCCACGCAATCAGGGCTGGAGCTAGGGTGTGTCGGCGGTCGGCACCCGCCAGCGGCCAGACTCGGCGAGTACTAGTACTGACGAGTGACGATTATGTGGCAGTCGGGAAAATTGAGTATACAACCCCCCCCTGCAAAATTTTCTAAGGACGGCCCTGCACGCAATGATCCACGTTTGATACCGCAAGCGAACAGTCGAGATTGCAGTTTGCTGTTTGGTGTTAGAACTTAGAAGTGAGACCGTTTGTACATTTAGATTGAAAGTACTGACTTTAGATTGAAACCTCTGTGATTAAGTGTAAAGTTTACATTAATTGTAAACTTCCGCAGAAAAAAAGAATGTGCCAATAAAAAATGCATGAATTAACCAAAGCTATATAATAAATACTGCTATCTTCTTGCTACACAAGAAAAAACAAATAGATTCTTTCATTTAATAGAGCTGTTTTTCAGTTATATATATGTTGAATCCGGCATGTTGAATTTTCTTGTTATGCACAGTGTTCATGCTTTAAACGACGAAGAAGCCGGAAGGCAAAATTAAAGATTCGCTTCTTGCTCTTAAAATTTATAGCAAATCAAAGAAAAATACTTAAATTGTAATACTAAAAGCATGCATTTATACGTGAGATTAATGCAAACTCCAAGCAGAGAATTGCATCACAGTGCATGCAGACGTAACTATTTAAGGCCTGGCCAAACGCTTTCAACATCGCATTCAACATCATTCAACATTGTTGAACGATGTTGAATAATGTTGAAAGCACGAGTGGCCAAATGAATTCAACATCGTTAACATTCATGAATGACAATTAATTGAACGCGGGTTACCACAAAAGCTGGAATCGACAATATCCCGCATGGCGCATGTCTCTGTTCAACAAAGTTGAATGAAATGTGGCCAAATGCGTTCAACACCGTTCAACATTTTGAGAACAATAGAAATGTTGAACGCGTGTTGAACGAAAATTTGAACATGTTCAAATTTCGTTCAACATCATTCAACACCATTCAACAACGTTCAACATCATTCAACATGCAGGGGTGGCCAAACGCTTTCAACATGTTGAATTCAACAATGTTGAACGATGTTGAATGAAATGTTGAAAGCGTTTGGGCAGGCCTTTACGTGAAAACCGACCTTTTGCCGTGTCAATTATACTAAGGCTACGTCCACACGTATACGTTTTCGCAGCGTTTTCATATTGTTTCAGGTAAGTAGACCATTGTTTTCTATTCCCTTGAGGACGGAGAACAATATGGAAACGCTACGAAAACGTATACGTGCATGTGGACGTAGCCTAAGACTATGTGCACACGGTAACGTTTCCGAGCGTTTTCGTATTCAGTTCAAGTAATGAGCTCAGATTGTTTTTGATTCCCTTGAGAACAGTAAACAATACGGAAACGCTCGGAAACGTTGCCGTGTGCACATAGCCTAAGTCGTTGTCGACACTGCATGGTTGTTAGGACTTGTGCATGTGCATCATGTTGCATGTTATCGATTTGTCTCCATGACAGACGGACTGAGTTGTAAATAATTCCGAAATAGTTCACAGGAAATAATTTGAAAAATCATTAAGATCACCTTGACTGCGTGCCTGATCATTTATAGTGGATGTTCAGTTTACTAAAAAAATAGTTTGGGTGCAAAGTTTCATTATCGTTTTTGTTCTCTACTTGGTTTATTTTAACCCAGGTTATTCTGACAATCTTGCATGGGTCTGGACTGTATGGAAAGCACTTCATCACATCGACTCGACCTATATATTAGGGGCCGTTTACATGGACTAAAAGTTGGCTCGGGTAAGAGGGACATCCTACCCCCCGAGACAACTTTGTCGTGTGTTTACATGAGGAATTAGATTATGACTTCTGAATCGGTTTAAGCCTGGAGGACTGGGTATAGTTTAATGCATCTAATTTAAGATAGCCGATCGTTGGGATCGAGAAACTGTAACTGGTTTTCAACCATTGTTGGACACCAAGACCATTTTTTTCGCTTCGTATTTGCTGCTCTATCAATTGTTTCACTTTCTGCCGCCATTTTGTTTCGCAGTTTTGCCTCGGGTATGGAGTACTTTATCTCGCCCCCTAGGGTAACCCTATACCTCGCAAAGAGGGTGACCCTACCCCAGGGTGACCCTACTACCCGAGACAAGTATGAAATTCCCCATGTAAACGCTCGCTGTCGAGACTAAGTAAAATGAACACAAATTTGGCTCCCCCAGGGTAGCTCGGGGGGCAGGGTGACCCTTCTACCAGGGACAACGTTTGTCCATGTAAACGGCCCCTTAGTGGTTTGCAATCAATCCCTTTCGCTTTGTGAGACCGAGATCTCGGTTACCTGGGCTGGGTTTTTCCCATGTAAACACGATTAACCGGGCTGGCACCAAAGCTTCGTACACATACGCGACAAAATTTGTTTTTATCAGCATTTTTCGACATATTAACAATTCACAAGTTGTGCTTGTTCGTGTGCAGTTCATATTTAAAACAATGAGACACAGTTAACCACTGAACTAAAAAACTGTCCTCATATTATAAACGTAACCCTGACAAAAACACTATCGGCCGAACCCTGAGGTTCTCTTGTTCTCCATGCGGAAACTAAAGAAACCGACAGCATGGAAATTTGTTTACGCATGCGCTTGCAAAAATTAAGATGAAGTCAGAGTAGCGGCCAACCTCGTCCCCAGGGCCATTTGTAGGGGCTGGGCCAAGATGGCGGCCAAAAACAAAATGGCGGGAACAAATGGCCCTGGCACAGGCTGCAAAAAATGCGCCATATTTTGACGCATTTTTTACTCGGACCCAGGCTTCACTAAGATTATCGCGCCTAGTCAGGCTCAATTGTTTCTGAATATTCAGTTCAGCTTGACTGACCCAAACTGAAAACAATCAAAACATTCATTTCCAAGTACGTTGTCGAATTATTAAAATAAATACACTTTTAATAAATATCTGTAAATGCTTATTATTTATCATTTGCTTCACCGTTGTACCAAATTCGCAAGAAACTGGATTGCCGTTGTCTGGCCTTGTTTTCGTGAGTTTTCGATGGATTCCGATTCAGCGTTTTGAAAAACATTTAGGCTTCGTTTAGTCGAGAATTCTTGTTTGAAAAAAGCCTGCTTCTCAATGGCCAAACACGTAAATTCTGCCCTGTGGTGTACATTCCTTTCGCAGCCAAAATACTTTCTGACATTGTTCACGAAGTCTTTCGTTCGCTCGATTTAGAAAACACTCTGAATTGCCGTCCCATGGACTTCGTTGTATGGCAGCCAGGGCACAGAGACGACACGACCGATCATTACATATTCTTCCGACGTTTCTACGGGTGTTTCGCCAGCTTTCCTCACATTTTCATTCATTTTGAAGTTGTTTTTAACAGCCGGCAAAAATATAATTTGAGCCCTAAAAACAAATGCCCGCGAGTTAGCCTGCCGCCCGCCTTGTTTCCACCAATCACAATACCTAAAACATCCAATGTTATCTCGACCAATCAGATGTGGTGATAGCTCAGCCTGTGCCAGGGCTATTTGTTCTTGGCCGCCATCTTGGCACAGCCCCCACAAGTGGCCCTGGGGACGAGGTTGAGTAGCGGCCATTTTCTCAATCAGTCACCTATATGCAAATGTGCAATCATTGTCAAAACAAGACAAGCCGACTGACAATTTTATTCGCACGACTCAGTGCGATTCGCATAGTACGAGTAATAGTGACAGGAGACAGGTCATGACATGTGAAAATTTAAATCAGAAATGTTAATCGATCATTAAGCTAATAACTTCAGTTTCAAGATATTATTTATTAGTTTTTGAGGGTTCTTTCTTTGACGAGTATAAAATCGTCTGGCACTCTGGCGTTAGTCTAGAGTAAAACAATTCAACTTATTCAAGGGGCTGTTTTTGGCTCAGACATGCAGGAATGGACTAATCACTTGTTAACCCATTGCTGCCTAGAATGTCTGAGGTTCTTCCTTTGACGAGTAAAATCGTCTAGCATTAGAGTAAAATAATAAAGTGGCCCTTTTGGGCTGGGTCAGGTGGTTTATAAAGGCGAGTGCTACCGCGTGTCTTCTGACAATCTGGCTTGTTTTCCAACTTGTGTGTACAGTGTGTTTTCTGATTTGCGTGTTTTCTGACTTGCTTGTCAGTTCCATCTTGCGTGTTTTCTGGCTTGCGTGTCAGTTCCATCTTGCGTGTTTTCTGCTTCGCGGGTTTGCCGACGCGACTCTCTGCAGTGTTCTGCGGAAATTTTACAACGAACTATTGAAACTGCATGTTGTTGACATTTTACTCTATAAATGAAAGACTCTTTGCTCGAAACGTCAGTATTTCGTTCACCTAAAAACCAATTCATTATCTTTTTACCTTGTTCTATATCTCAAACATGCAACGAAAACACTGTCTACGCAGCACTCTATGCCTTTTTACACTGTTGATGCTGTAGTTATATAAAGTGAACTACATTATGTCGATTGTTATCGATAGTGGACTGACTTTACAATCGATTAGTCACTATCTATAGACGCTCGCTAGCGCGATAGACGATAGTTCGATATATTGTGATCACCCCAGATGCCTAGACTGTACTCTTCGCCGCTGGCCTTTCCGCTCGCCTCCTGTTCTTGTGGCCTCTATCCCCCATCCCTGAAAGGGACTGTAGTGCAGTTACCCCAGCCTCGTACCCAGGCGCTTTTTGTTTACTACGCTGCCGCATGTTGTGCGCGCGTGATCATACCGTATTTACTCGATTAAACCACTGGATTAAACGCCGCCCTCGAATAAACGCCGCCCTCGAATAAGCGCCGCAGTTACAAACAAAAATGTTATTAAACGCCGCCCTCGAATAAACGCCGCATTTATTCTCATCAATGCGGCGTTTAATGACTCGGACCACGAAGGGGACACTGACATTGAAATTGAATAAGAAAAGTGACAGCAGTGCGCTAGTCACCAGAAACTTAGTCACCAAATGAGACAGTGAACATTCCATATTAATTGTGTTCTCAAGGTTTTAGTTTTTGGGTTTTGATTTGCAATAAACGCCGCCCTCGAATAAGCGCCGCACCTGCGGTGCAAAAAAATTTAATAAACGCCGCGGCGTTTGTTCGAGTAAATACGGTAAGCGCCTGGATCACCCTTGGATGGATGACAACAATGAACGGATATAATATTCGTCGTCACCGCAGTGCCTCTGGCAGACAGCTGAGCCTGCTTAATTAATCATACATTAGATCATACTTGTTGATGACTCAATGACCCATTACGAGCATTTTGACAGCGCGCCGATGATGCTATTACTTTACAAAATAGTTTAATACCGCGTGAAACCTAACTTGGAATGGAAACCCCATGGAAACACCCGGCCACTGTGACCTGAAAGACTGATTTCGTTACATTCGACACCGTATTACGATACACTAGTGATACCACACTTTCTCGAAATATTCCGTGTCGGTGACTAGGGTAGTATGTTTAACTTCCCAGACACTCCTTATGCCCTCGACGGCGACTGAGCGGATATGGGCTCTCTACAAGGGGGTCGTAACTCGCAAACTGTCGCTTTAAGTACTGCGGATTAATTTAATACCGTCGTTGCCACAGACAAGAGAACACAATTCCCACTGTACTGGGAGATTTTAAGAGTTTTATCAAACACTGGAGTCGTTCATGGTATTTGTAAGTTTCTCCAAAACATATAGTGTTAAGTAATATTGATTTTTGTTGGCAGGGAGTTAAGAAACGAGCCTATTTATACTTCCGTCCTTTATATGTGAATAATGTGATTGCGTATTAATAGTTGTATATATATATGCATGTATATATCTGTGTATATATTGTGGTGTGTGTGTTTTGGATTATAAGCATTGGGGAAGCTTTTCTCCGCACCGCGTAACGCGCTCAGACAATAGAAAGCTTAGTAAAGCGACGTAGCGCTAAATAATTTCGAGGGTATTCGCTTTAATTTATTGATAAATTTTGACACTTCGAATCTAGAAATTTTTGAAGAATTTTAATAGCGGCATACACAAGTTTAAAAACCTCGGCGACGGAGAAATTCTGGATTTGTAAATGATTTATTTGTTTATTTTATTTAATAGTCTTTATACAAAGCGCTGTAAAGTTATTTATTGTAGTTTTATTTGTTTGTTTGTTTAATAAGCTTGTCACATTTAAAACTAACACAAACTTGAATCAGATATAAAGAACGATAATTTACACAACCACATTGCCGACATCGCGAGTACGGTATTGCGGGCTCAGAAAATGAACTATTAGTCGAGGCTAGAGAGAGGTGGGGTATATAAATGACTAAAAAACAACAACGAATAGGTTCAATTATAGACCTCGAATATGCAGTGTTACATTTGGGGCAAACCCAAGCCAGGCCCGTCAGGGGGTTTGAGCGCCTAACGCGCAAGAAATGTCGGGCGGGGGGGGGGGTTGTGCTATATTGGTTGTACTGAAACAATGAAATGGCGGCCACATTTATTTTTTTAGGGGCTTATACTAGAAATCTGGGCAGACTTTTTATTAAGCCCCTTTCATAAGATACTTTCATATATATATATATATATATATATATATATAATAAAATGTCTGCCCAGATTTCTAGCATAAGCCCCTAACAAAATAAATGTGGCCGCCATTTCATATATTTATATATATGCAATATATCATACAGGAGAAGCCGTTTATTATCTGATTTGAAAACACCGAGAAGTGTGTGGAAAAACGAGGCGATAGCCGAGTTTTTTAACTCACTTCGAGGTGTTTTTAAATAATAAACGGCTTTCGAGTGTATGGTATAGCTTCTCAAACAAATCAGCGTTTAAAGATAAATTTGAGGTACCACATTTCACAATAACGTCTCGGTAACTGATTCCATTATGTTTTCCTCGTGAATTATTAATGAGTTTGAGAAATATATATAGTAATGCAGTCATTTGAAGGAAGTTTTATCTATATTTACAATTGGAAGGAAACAAAAGAAAAAAGGAAGTTAAAAAAGACAAAGAGACATATATACACACTATATAATTAACACATAATGGCCTGACTACAATCTGACAATGCTAAGAATATTACCTTGCCATGCAGACTCTGACCAAACATGGCTATTTAAATAGAAAATATAGATACTATAAGGCCCCGTTTACACTAGAGCAAAAGTATCCGGATTCACATTGTTTTTCATCCTCATGGGAATAAAAAACAATGTGAATCCGGATACTTTTGCTCTAGTGTAAACGGGGTCTAAAGATTATAAGGAACCCGTATAATATATTGTTAAGATTGTTAACAATTATTTGTATATTGTGTAAGATTGTTGATATATATTGTTTAATCATTGAGATTGGCTTTTAACCCCTTGACTACCAGGGGTCTTCCCTTGATGAGTAAAATCGTCTGGCGACTGGCGTTAGCCAGAGGAACTTACCAAATGGCCGTCTATATATATATGCGTGTTTAGGAGTTTCAAATAAGCCTTGCGGTTATAATAAATTAAAATATAAAGATTGGCGTTTAAAACTCTTTCACATATCTCTCTTATAGTCTGCGTTGCAGACGTATCTGTGTTCGTTTTTCAGATATTAAGATTTGTTTGATTTGGAAATTTAATCTCTTAATTCATCACTTTAACGCTAGACGTACATAACGACTTTGTATATGTTTCAACGTGACGTCAACGAAGCCGAGACATGAAAGAGCTGTAAATTGATATTCTTTATGATTTTAAGAGTTTTTTCACGTACAGTAATAACATGTATAACACTAGAAACTGCAGATTAATACTTCCAAGGTTGAAATTTATAGCTATTTAGGTATATTCACTTCTTTATATATATAGCAATAATTACTGTAATACATTGTGTTCTGGATATATGAATACACTCTTTTTTTAACCAGACGCATGTACTCTATGAGCAATGAGTAATGATTTATTTAACGTCGTAAGCACAGGATGTGGTCGCCCAATCATCCGAACCAGAGGCTCATGTTAAAGTGCACGACATAAGCTAAGACCTAAGTGTTGATTTTACGGAGGGAGGAAAACCGCAGAAGCCTGCGAAAAACCCTCGAAGCACAGGAGAGACCAACTAAACTCTACTCACATGAAATTCAAGTTCGAGAACAGGGTTATTCCCAGACGGTCACCCATCCAAGTACTAACCCCGTCCAACTGGGCTTAACTACAGCGGCGAGAGGCAGCGCCCTAACAGCACACGCCACCCGTGCTTAAAGGAAATACATGCATCATATCATGCAGGAACAAATGTTTTTGTTTTATAAATAGGATTGTATAATTTAACAGACGTTCAAGGTCGTTTTCAAGGTTCTTAAGATCGTTAACAATTATTTGTATTCTTGGCTTGTACTTGACGTCATGGCGGCCAGTGTTGGAGGAACTTTAACAAAATAATTTCAGTAGCAGCTATTGTATTTGGAATTCTTCTGGAGAAGAGAAGCCGGCAATATTATTAGCTGTTACGAGGACGTGATATTAAAATGCAATGCTGTTTTTCATCTTTTCCGGCAGGATTGTATAATTTAACAGACATTTGGTAGACGTTTATGCATTATCAAGCCCAAAATGTTACCGAGTCCCAGACAGGGATGAACGTGCAACCTCCTAATGGCCAGTTAGATCTTCTAACTATTGAGATACTGAGTTTCGGATGGAGAGCTATAAGCTCTTATTAAGCTTGCAAAATCATAGTCTTATATGTACATATTAACCTTTCAAGGCATACAGAAGAGCCTTTGATCGGCTTTAAGAGATCTTGAAGTGTTTCCGGATAATACGGCTAAGACTAAGAGCGTCTTTCAGTCTGCGTGCATGCAGTGTTAGGGGCTGTTTACATGAGGCGGGCTAACCCGGCTAACTGGGCTGACTCCGTCTCGTGTCACGAAATTCTTTCCTCGGCCACAAAAAGAGATTTTAATCAACGTTAGGATTAGTTTACATCTAAACTAAACCAATTCTTCTTTGTACATTTAGTTTATGCGAGTTTGAAAACCACAGTGAGATCCTAATCAATCGCGTGTGCCCAGTTAACCGGGCTAGCTCGCCTCGTGTCTGAACAGCCCCTTAAAGAATCTTGTTGGTAACCGACTGAGGAACACTTATAGGATGCATTAAGAACAGAAAAATAGATGAGTAGATTATAGAACACTTTTATAAAGACCACTTTAAATATTCTTTTACGTACATCTAAATGATCTTTCTTGACCTCGTTATGAAGCGAAGATTCTTTTGGTTGCGGACACACAAATTTAGAAAAAGTTTTCAACCTTTTTCGCGACGGGCATAAATGAAAACGCTCTCTTGGTCATTTTGAGATATTTTTAGACAAAATGGCAAAAATTTAAAAATGTTATAACTTTTGATTGAAGGAAGATATTTTCAATTTTTTTTCGGAGTTGAAGTTATTTTGAAGATGTCATCAAACATGTAAGAATATTAAAGCAAAATTCTGGTGCGAAACATGTCGACGACCAACCTGGGCGAGGGCGGAGATAAGAGTCTGGGTGCGAGGTTGGTCGACAACATTTTCCCGCCAAAAATACGAAAAATCGAAAAACAAAAAAAAACATGTTAAAGTTGAGACTAATCATGGCGGCTTGTACATTTAACCAAAATCCTTTGCGCGCATTAAATATTGTTTCTTGCAGAATAATTGGAAGGTAGGGTTTTAAAAGGGTAAACTTTGGTAGGAATGAAGTTCTGGCTTATTTAATCCATTTTAGCATGATAAACGATGTTTAGTTCTTATTTGAGCTGATTTGAGGTCGCAAAGCATTGTGGTTAAATGTACCGCTGACATCTTTTTCGGTACCGTCAATTGGAGTAAAATGTGTATTAAAAGTTAATGAACGTTGGCGTTTTCGAAATAATGTATATTCTGCTCCAGTCCAGGTATATAGACTGCATTTTCACAATCTTATTATAGATTTTGCAACATTGAGAAATAGCTAGCTTAATTTCCGCCTCAGCTTTCCAGTTTTACCTGGATAACCTTTGCCATACTAGCACCGACTGGAGACATTATAGGTGTCTCACCGCGTGACTGTTTCCAGTGCTGCGCATTTGTTTTTCTAGGGTCCACAATAGGTTTATAGGGATGCGGGATAAGGATTATTTTGATAACGAAAAACGGGGTATAAGTGGAAAAATGGATAACAAGATCTAGACATTTTTGCTGTCTTGACTGTCAAGATTGAACAACGGGATTCGGAACTCTCTCCTCCGCAGAGATTCTTTCGGAGATCGGCTATGTCGGGGATCGTCGGAGATGCGTCGAAATCCTCAGCTGGACATAAGGAGTTTCCGTTGGACTAGTTTCGCCCGCACTACTTATGTCCAGCTGACGCCTCCGAGCATCTCCGACGACCCCCGAAACCTCCAATCTCCGAAATTTAACCTCGGCGGAGGAGAGAGGATTCGGGATGTGTTGGTCGGGATTGGATCAGCTAACCAAACTTGTTGGGATTAGTGAACTCCATTTTCCATATCTGAAATGCTAATTTCGGTCATTAACACTTTAACTCCTAAGCACGCATGTAGCTAGACGCACCTTTGGTCTTTTACTCCGGCTAACGCCAGACGATTTTACTCGTCAAGGGAAGACCCCTTGGTAGTCAAGGGGTTAATAAGCTCAAGAGTGAAGTCAGGATTTAAGTATATATGACCTCTACGCTGTCGCGTAGGAAACAGTTTGTAGGGGGGACTGAAAGCGACGTAATATAGCTGCATGACTTCCAGGGCCGTCGAGAGCCGGGATGGGCCCTGGGTCAAACGTTGGAGCCGCGTTCACATGAAAGTCGAGTTCCGCTGGTCGGGATACGGGATCAGGGTATAGCAAATATCGAGCGCGATTCGGGATTTAAGAAGCCTATAGTGGACCTTCTTTTTACCCAGTGCAACATCTTCGTTATACGCTACTGGCATTGACTTTTGTTCATTTTGTCTTTCTATAGGGATTTTAATGTGTTGCGATGAAGCAGGAGAGCCAGATAGATGGTGTGAATCTTGCTGACGAAAACGGCGCCAATGCTGATATTCTGATAGTTAAAAGTGAATTACGTAAAACGATTCAGTCGAGAAGAGAGGCAAAAGGTCTCGGGTCCGTGGAAATTGACGATCATGAAAAAACAACTATTGAGGTAAGTACAGGGCTCACTTTGCTTTTGTCTACTTGTTCGTGGCTGTTATAACTATACTTTTAAGCCGGATATGGTAACGAATAGAGCATGGGCACTATTAGGCAATGGCACGTGAATTTGCCCACAAAATATACTACATATCTGGTTCAATTCCATGCATTGTGTAATTTATTCTAGTTAACCGCTGAAGAGGTACAAAGGATTAAGGTACGGAGAGAACGCAACAGACTATCTGCGCAGAAGTGCAGAAAGCGTCGCCGGGAAGAGCTGGTTGGGTTAAGCAAGGTTAGTGTAAGCGTTCTAAGTTGACTCGCAATTTCTATGTATTGCATTCCACGAAGGAGAACGCAACTTTAATCGCATGAATACGACACCGAGAGGAGGCTGAGCTCCCCTGAAATAATTTGAGCCTTTCCAAAGCAAAATGTTATCCGGCAAAATTAATATAATAGGGAAGCACGGGTGGTGTGCTGTTAGGGCGATGCCTGTCACCGCTGTAGTTAAGCCCAGTTGGACGGGGTTAGTACTTGGATGGGTGTCCGTCTGGAAATAACCCCATTCTCGAACTTGAACTTCATGTGAGTTGAGTTTAGTTGGTCTCTCCTGTGCTTCGAGGGTTTTTCGCCGGGTTCTGCGGTTTTCCTCCCTCCGTAAAATCAACACTTAGGTCTTAGCTTATGTCGTGCACTTTTAACATGAGCCTCTGGCTCGGATGATTGGGCGACCACATCCTGTGCTTACGACGTTAAATAAATCATTTGAATTTGACTCAATATCGCGACAACAACAGTCATTGAACGGACCACTCGTAAACCGGGCTGAGAGTTGCTGGGGCTAGCTTCTTACGCTTGCCACACTCCCAAAGCGTATACAACGCAGTAAGGAAATTCGAACGGACAGACCTCCTGGGCGTCGCCATCTTGGATATGATGACGTATAATAGTTGCACTTACTATACTAAGACAATGGTTTCATTGTTTTGGATCGTTTTACGTCATAAAATTCAAGATAGCGGCGCCCACCTTTAAAGCAAGAGCTGTGTGACTTTACGCGCATGTTATTGTCATTTTATCCAGGAAGCAAGCACCATCGAAGAAGCCAACGAAATCTTGGAGACAGAAATCGAAACTCTAAGACTTGAGAAAGAACAACTTGCGCGAATGCTTCGGGAACATCGTTGCAACATGAGACAATCGCATTCGTGACTGAAACACGTGACGCGTTTAAAATAAATCACGTGAAAGCACCACTGACTATATATAACTATTCAAGATGGCGGTTTATGGGTCTTTCTCCCATAGTAGTAACCGCTGACTTTTCTCATAAATGATTTTATAACTGAATTGATCGGCCTGCGGGCGCGGCTGAGCCCACAGTCAAGTTAACATTTTGGACAGAGGTTGCTACCATGAGAGAAAAGATTCGTATTTTCGCGAATCTCGGGACCCGGGATCCGCGGTCCAGTTATATATAGGTCAGTGGAAAACACGTGCTACTGAACGCCCAACCTTGTCCCCAGTGAAGTTTGTCAGAAGGGCCAGGAAATGCTGGCTTTTGGTACGAGATTGCAAAGGTCGGCGAAAATCGTTTTAGCATTGTCCGGGTACATAAACTGTTCATCAAACAATCAAAACATTCACTCAGATTTCTTCCTCTGACTCAGAATGGAAGTCGAAAGGCAAGACGTGATATAAGAATTGGAATGCTAAATGAAGCGAGGGAAGGGTCTCAGTTTGCTCGAGTTCGCAGATATGAAAACGAAGGCCCAAGATAGACCACAGACGTTCTGAGATCAGTGACTCCAACGCATTCATCTTACATGTCAGCCTTAGTTCATTTTGATAGGTCACAGACGATAGTATATCGGCATACAAAGATTGGGGGCTGGCTATCAGTCCAGAAGTGAACACCGCTGCCAAACGTTTTGCGCGTGCGCGACATCCGAGCTCGTCCTCAAAAAAAGAGCGGGAAAATTACACTGAAATATTTGGACTGCATGCTCCGAGAGTCCGGAAAAAAAATATTAAAAAAATATATAAAAATATAAACATACTACCAAAAAGATAAGGTAGGTACTGGTAATTTGTGCATGGCTTCTTTGTCACTTCTCTTGCAATGTTTACTCTAGCGAATTCACGCATGCGCAAACGTTTGGCAGCGGTTCCAGAAGTGAGAAAGAGCAACCTCGTACCCAGGCTCTTTCTCTGCGCCCGCGTTAAGAAAGTCGCGTAAAAAATGTCGCTTACTATTGATGCAAGGCGCCAACGACCTCCCAAAGTTCAGTATGTTCGCGGTGAAGTTACTTTCAAAACAACGTTGGTTGATGCCAAGCAGAATATAAAGCGTTGTTGATTTGTCTAACCTGCACTGTAATTTTCCATTGGGTCTTTGACGGTGCAAAGTCCTCCATGCATTTAAAAAAGCTTATTTTTAGTGAACGTTAGACGATCTAAGTCTACTTTATTACTGTCAAGTTGTGAAAAATGATAATTTTTTAAAGATATTTTGATTAAAAAGAGTTCGGCTTATGGTTTAATTTTAGCTGCCGCTTCGTTATCATTGCTTCGATTATCGAAATATCACGAGTTGGGTGGATTGGGCTCCTGTGCTTTGGATAGAGGTGTCTTCGCAGAGGTCCACCCAAAGCCGCTTTTGTTTGTAAGACGTTGAAAGCCCCAGTCAGATAGAGGCATGATTTTGAATTGAAATACCCATGGCGTTGTGAATATTAAGTAATGATGTGCCTGAGAATGAGCAATAGCATCAAGTTTTCTCGATTGAAGACTTTACCTTCGAAATGGAGAGAGGATAGTTGAACGGATCATTGGAATAATTATTTTGTCTGGTCAAATATACGGGTGTCTTCGCAGAGGTCCACCCCCAAACTATCCAATCAAAATTGAGGATTTTTGATCCGGTTTTAATGAGCTATCCTGCGTCGTCGGATATAAAAGGAGCTGATTTCATTTTGTTCAACACCATTCATCTACTCGATTTCGAAGTTTCAAGATTATCCGTAAAGTGAAGAATTATTGAAAGATGCCTCCCAAAGCAGTAGCGACTGTAGCGTCGAAAGGTGGAAAGAAGGCTGGCAAGAAAGGAGGAGTGCCAGGTGGGAAGAAGAGACGAAGCAAACGTAAAGAAAGTTACGCCATCTACATCTACAAAGTTCTGAAGCAAGTTCATCCGGACACTGGTATCTCGAGCAAAGCCATGGGTATCATGAACTCGTTCGTGAACGATATCTTCGAGAGAATCGCTGCCGAAGCTTCCCGTCTGGCTCACTACAACAAGAAGGCGACGATCTCTTCACGAGAGATTCAAACCGCTGTTCGTCTTCTCTTGCCAGGTGAACTCGCCAAACACGCTGTCAGCGAAGGAACCAAAGCTGTGACCAAATACACCAGCAGCAAATAGATCAAGACTCGAAGTCCTAAACCTATAAAACGGCTCTTTTAAGAGCCACCAAACTTCTCGAAAGAAAGCAAACTGATACTTGAAAAGTGTTATAAAGTAAGCGATACTTCGCGTTCCTTTATATAATTTTGTTTTGCTCGAGTCTAGGAAATGTTACTAGCAATTTTTCGCAGATATCTATCCTGTCGACTTTGATTGGCCGACATTTTGTAGTACATATACGTTTCAATGTTTCATGATACATTGTGGCAAGTCTGACATCAGAACATGACATCCTATACTGTAGGCCATTTGAGTGGAACATTTTGCAACACATCTATATTAACTAATATGTCCACCCTAACATAACGGGCTATTATCCAAATTAAATTTGGCTCTCATTTTTGCACCACATTTTTTCTCCAAAGTGGCATGCAGTACGTGCAGGTTCAAAAGTTTTGCAATCTGCCTCTGCACAACTGTACTCGTATACATAATACTGTATACACTTTACATGCCTAGGCTAAATACTGTAGCACTTGTGTACTGTAGTGCTTACAATCTCATAATTTTCTCTTTGTTGCTTTAGAATTTGCCCAGTAAATTATTTTAAAAAAGCCATAACCCTAAACAGGTTTAGAAAAACAAGTTAATATATTAATTTCATTACAAGACCTTGCATTCCACTGGTGTGTCAATATTAGTGATATTATCTGCTGTTAGTCTGCATATAAGGATTAAGTCAAATGAATATAGCAAAATTGAATATTGATACAAATGACAGGCATTTTATACTGAGTCTAGTGGCAATATAAGTGTTCCTAAAATATTGTTGAAATTCAGTTCTTCAACCACTCCAACCAGACCAATTAATTTGATTAAGTTCATTGATTAAGTTCATTGAAGAACTTCCTGCTTTGAATTTGGTGCTTGAGTAATACTTATATTTTCTATTGGTTGTTCAAACCAATTCGAAACCAGTCAAATTCAGAAACCATCGAATATGAATTGGTCAGACTGAGGAGCTGAATTGCAACAATATTTTAGGAACACTTTTATTGCCATGACAGTAATATGTTACTGATATACACTGACCATTATTTCATGGTTCAAATTCTCAATGTGGGAAGTGATGTGTATTTTCTTTCTATTTAGCCTAGAATAGTGTCTGCATTATGTCATTAGCTTAAAAACCTGGTTTTAGCTAAAAAAATATTTAATGCACTTTTTTGAGAACAATCGAATATCAATATAGTAAGGAGAGATACCGTAAACCACCGAATATAAGCCCCTCCGAATATAAGCCCCCCCCCCCCCCCATGTATAGCCCACCAATTTACCAACACCTGACCAACACTCACCATTCTGAATAAAAGCCCACCTGTATATAGTATCCAATGCTTGTTTATATGTTAACCTTGTGTTATATTGAAATAAAGTCAATAAATGTTTAAAATTACCAACACAAAATCTTGTCCGTATATAAACCCCCCCCCCCCCCCCCCCCCATGTATAAGCCCAGTACGGCTTATATTCGGTTTATTGGTTAGGATTAGGTGATTAGGGTGTGTGTTAGGGTCAGGCTTTCATGAAGTACCTGGGTTATTTAGGACATGGAATTATTACCCAATTTTGCTAGGGTCAGCTGTGTCAGTAATAATTACCGCTGAGCAAGTTAACTACTGTATTCAATTTCTGCCAGAAGACACAGCTTTCTTGTGTAGATTAGGAATAATTTTAACGTCTGTACTCACTCCATATTGATGGGAATAACCTGAACTCCATATAGTCTGGTTATAACTGCCATTAACATGGTGAAAAGGGCAGTAACTATCGGTTCAACCATCGCTTTGGTGGCGACAACTGCAGCATGATGTACCTTGTTGGCAGCAAAGATATTCGCCTGGCAGGACAAGGAGTTGTGAGGTTTACAAGAACAGCTTTGACTGTAAGTTATATTGTTTAAAATAATTGTTTTACTATTAAAGTGTTACTATAGTTTGTTATTTAATAAATTGCTCAAAATTTGCCAGATTTGCGGATCTGGCGTGCCCCCCCCCCCCCTCCCCGGGGGGAGGGGGGTTATATGCATATTTTTATTACTCAACCACTCAATGCTACTCTGGTATCTGGTCCCAGAGCTTCCATGCTGCTAGCCTGGTACCCTGGCCCAATTTCAAAAGAAATATGGGCCAGGTAACCACTAATTACATTCTTGCATCATCAGGGCTAAATCCACTTATGACGATTGCAGTTTTATGCATGGATCAATTCTTCCTGTAACCATCCCCCCCCCCCCCGGGCAATACCCCAGGGATTTGTAATTTTTTATGAAGCTCATGGCAAATTCCCCACCCCCGGGACTTTGAAATTTGACAATTCCCCACCCCGGGGCAACATCAAACAAATGTATAATTAAACACATTTTAACATCAAATGTAAATTAACTTAAACAGTGGCTCATTTCTGTTGCTGCTTCCTTTGAGCTCTACAGTAGTTTTTTCCCGCTTTTTCAGCACCCCTGCGTCGATTTTCGGCAATTTTCGGCAACCTGAGAAATCTTTCAATGAATTTGTCGCCATTTTGAATACGGAATACTTTAGTTACCAGACTCCCATGCCTCCTTGCATCCCCGCCCTTTACTCCCGGGACAAAATTAAAAAACAATTCCCCACCCCCGGATTTGATTTTCTGCATTGTCCCCGGGGTTGCCCGGGGGGGGGATGGTTACAGGAAGAATTGATTCATGCATTACTCATAGCCACTAAAAACGCGCAAAATTTTAACCAATAGGAAAGCAGAAGTTTTTAGTGGTTACCTGGCCCATATTCTTTGATTGGGCCAGGGTACCATGCTGCCTGCTCCCTCCTGAAATCCTGAAAGCGGTGAGAATCTTTGGTTAAAGAAAAATTAAAGCCTGACCAATAAAAGATTTATGGTCACTCAGGGAATATTAACAAAAGAATACTAGACACATGCTCAGACCACAGTCAATACAAGAGCAACTTTCTTCTGTTAGTGTTCACATCACCTTCTTTAGAAGTGTGCCAATCTGCTCAGCTAGGCTGCTACTGCTAGCATTGCCTCGATTATTATGAGGCAGAGATTATGAGGGACGATTTCCTCCTTAATAGTAATGAGGGATGCTTATCCTAATTCTCCCTTATGAATACTGGATGATAACTAAATGTCCTTCATCCAGTATTGATAAGGGAAATAGTAATACAACATTAATCGTTCCTCTTGAAACAAAGCATTTTGAGGTGACCATGTAATTAGTTTAATTATTAGCTACAGTACTGTACATGTATGTAGTGAATTAAATTATTAATATGATGATGGATTGGATAATCCCAGAGCCTTTATTTGTGGGACTACAGTATATGGTATTCATGGAAATATCAAGCCTTCGCTTAGTAGTACCTCCACACATTTTTCTAATCTATTACAGGTTCTTACAATAAGTTATGACTACAAAAAGACATTATGGAATATAGACAAAACATCTAAACTGTACAAAGAACTCCAGGCACAGGTACAGTACTGCTTAGAAGTAAGCAATGGCATAGCCAGGGTGTTGACTTAGGGGGAGGGGGAAGGCAAAACTGAGCATGGTGAGAAACATTCTAAGGGGTCAGATGTCTTTTGGTTTTGATGCATTTAATATCAATGCTTGGTACTTTTGGGCTTGCTATACAGTAGTAGGGTACAGTAAAAACCCGCATATAAGAACCTAGATTTTTCCAAGTTAGCCTAAAAAGGTTTTTAATATATAAATGGTGTTTACTGTGAAATTAGGCTATTTAGGTTCTTAAACGGTTTCTTATTTTCTTAAGAAAAAAGCTACTCATTGCTGGTTCTACATGGTTCTATACAGTTGTATATACTGTATATATAGACATGGTATTTAACATATAAAGAGTATTATTATACAATACTGATACAATCTCGACTGTGATTGGCTAAAAACCTACAGATAATTCTTGATATCTGTAGCTATGACGCGCTGGCCAGCGGTTTGAACAAAACAAACATGGCGGCCGTCCTTAGGAGTGAAGATCAGAAGCAGATTAATCCGGCGGATTTGGCACGTTTTGTTGACGCTAAAACCACCAAGAAAAAACAAGCGAGCTACACATACAGCTGTTAGAGTTTAAAGCAGTGTTTGAAAGAGAAAATTGTATTTGAAAGCGAAAAAAGTTAGCGAACCTCGAACTGAAGACAGTATGAATATTTACTATTTTACCTAACTTTGTAAAAATCTTTCTAAAGGCTTCTACATTTATAATTGTATAATAAAACAATTATTGAATTCGGTTATCGCATGGATATCAAGAATTATCAAGGCCTCTGTTTGTGTTATCCGCCTCAGCCTTCGGCTTCGGCAGATAACACAAACCTCGGCCTTGATAATTCTTGATATCATTCATGCTCAACCTCATTCAATAATTGTATATTATATCTGAATGACATTGCCAGTTTCATTACTTTGTAGACATGACATTTGCCAATCTCATTACTTTGTAGAGCTTATTTTCTTTGATTTATGAATTTTTAGTTTTGACTCTATTTGATAAAATAAGAACCTGCTTTGAAATTTTAGCCTAAAACAGGTTCTTATGCAAAGGGGTCTAAATGGAAAATCTTAGCCTAACAGGTTCTTAAAATCTAGGTTCTTATACGTGGGGTTTTACTGTATTGAATGCCATGGAGTAACTCTGATCTGATAAATTGACTGATCATGTGGCACAAATATAGCTCTCTGATTTACTGACTTTAGAGTTGAGCATGAGGTATACTGTAACTATTAGTGTTCTTCATTATATAATGTAAGTGTACCATGTAATATCATTTCGTGCATAAATTAAACTATTTTTATGGTTGAATTGTGTGTTTTTATCTATCTTCTATATGCTACATATAGGTTCACAGTAGATCTGCCAATCGACTATGCAACTTGTGCTTTTGTAATGCTGGACTTTACATTAAAGTTGGTCAGCACCTTGGATCTTTGGACTACTTGCTGCCAAGAGAGTATGTCCAAGCTCTTAAAGTTTTTCACCACACTGCTCCAAAGTGCTCCCTGGATGATGTATATCAGGTTTTCCAGGAGGAATTGGGAAAATATCCAGAAGAACTGTTTCAAAGTTTTGATGTTCGCCCTTTAGGTAGTGTACCATGTGTCAGTTTATAATTTTATTATGAACTAGTACTACTTGCTGGGTCAGACATGTACAGTACACTGTGGCTAAAATACAGAGAAATCATTACTGAGTCTGACAATCATTAAGCACTTTATTTGTACCCATGGGGAGAAAGAATTTTGTTAACTGGGCTGTCTAACCCTCTTGAGATGTTTTTTCTTCAAAAAGGGGTGAAAACAATGTTTACAATCTAAATTTGGTACAGTATGTCCACCAAATTGAATCAAGGCAAGTTGAAACAAGTTTTGGATTGCAGAAAAGTGTCTCAGAGACCATGAACTTTCTCTTAAGTATACAGTAGAAGTCTACTGTACTCCACAGAGGATCATAGTTTTTTTATGTTTTTTTCTTCAAGAACATTAACCCATCGCTCATTTGTCTGAGGGTTCTCTCTTTCGTGAATAAAATTGTGTCACTGGTGTTACACAAAGTAAAAAGTAATGGGGCTGTTTTTGGCCAGCTCAGGCAGAGTTAGGTTAATCACTTGGTAACTCATTGCTGCCTAGGATGTCTGAGGGTTCTCTTTTTCGTAAGTAAAATTGCCTGACATCGTACAGAGTAAAACAATAAAGGGGCCATTTTTTGTCAGCTCAGGCAGGAATGGATTAATTAACCTGGTTAATTAACCCATTGCTGCCTAGGATGTCTGAGGGTTCTCTATTTGATGAGTAAAATCGTCTGGTGTAAGACAGAGTACAATTGCAAATATAAAGAGGCTGGGTTTTTTTTGGCTGGCTCAGGCACTGGGAATACACTGTACATGTGTTAAGGATACAGTTGCACTTCAACATTTGTATAAAATGTTGAAATCCCATATTTCACTCTCCACGGTTGGTCCTATGCACTAGCTATGTTGGCTGTCACAAATCTTGTGGGGCTTAAAAATTACGGGATTTTTTTTGGATATTTTTTACATTTTTATAGGTGCAGCTTCACTGGCCCAAGTACATAAAGCTGTGTTAAAAGATGGCAGGATTGTGGCAGTGAAAGTTCAACATAAAGATATCCAGGATCATTCCTCATCTGATGTGAAAACCATGGAGGTGAGTTCAATTTAATTGCTCAGTACATGTAGTTATCATGTAGGTTTATTTTAGTGTCTAATCTTTTGGTTGACCCTATAAGGATCTACTGATCAGAGACATTTAACTAAGATTGATCAAGGGCTCCACTAGGCTTTGACAACACAAATCTAGGGGGTCTGGTGGCATCCCCCCCCCCCCTCCCCCCTCAAGAAATTTCCTGCATTCTGAGGACAATTTTACCCAAAATATAAAGGTTTTAAATCGCATGTTTAGGCATCAGAAAGAGTAGAAAGTAGAAGTAACTCTTGACCTCTAAAATTTCCCTCACATCCCCCAAAAGGGGGGCAGACTGCGCCCCTCAATTCCATCTCCTTGTGCACCTGAGATCAATTATGACGATGAGTCTTTAAAGGTCAACTAAACCTTTTGAAGTTATGTTTTCTTCTGAAAGGGTTATCATTTAACTTAGCAAAATATAGATAAATATGAATTTCGAGGTAAAGCAAAGCATTTATCGGCGAACCTTCTTAGGTCCTCTTGAAGCATGACCGCGTTTCTAGGAGAATGGGTACTCCATTGTCTTTGACGTCATACCGGTAAAACCCGCCAATCACCTTGTTGTTTGTTACCGGTATGACATCACAAGGTACTAGTACCAGTCTTTATTTTGACGCGGTCGTCGTTCACACGAGTTCAGCAAAAGGAGCAAAAACTCAAACTTAGACAGTTCTTAAAAATGGAACCGAATGACTGGTTTCAATTATTTCTTCGGTTTTAGATTGAACTTTTCTGACTTTAACAGAAAATAGAATAACCTGGAAACGTATAGTTGCCCTTTAAGGTTTATTCTGGCTAGTAACACCCAATGATTTTATTCAGCACAGGGAGAGGCCAGTGTGTGAAGCCTGACAACAAGTCTTTAAGGTTTATGCTGGCTAATGCCAGATGATTTTAAACTTTTATTCAGCACAGGGAGAGGTCCAGGCCTCAAAGAAAAATAATTTTAAGGAGAGAAGAGAACCGACAACTCTAATCAGTGTAATCACATGACACATCAGTCCCAAGTTTAGACTAATGGTTACCCATCCATGGCCAAGAAATAACTTCATCTAGCCAGGCTTAATTTTGGTTCTTAGTGTGAGAGGCAGTGCGTTATTACACAGCACATGGAAAAAAAATTTCGCAGTTCGATTCCGAGATACATTTCCAGCAAAACGGCAGTGTCAGTGTTTTTTATTTATTGTCTGGTTTCGATTTTATGACTTATTTTGTCCGAATATGTTGGTCGAAAAACAGAATTTTCAAATTTGGTCGTCAATAAAATCAGCAAAACTCAACATATCAAAAAACGCTGACACCGTTTTTCTGGAAATTTATCTCGGAATTAAACTGCAAAAAATTGATTTTGAACAAAATAAAACGCTTTCACTTGAGTCCCCCCCCCCCCGACTGAAGCCCTCTGGTTTTAATTTAAAAATTCACAACTATTATTGGTTTGTGTTTATCGCAAAATCCAAGACAACATTGTATTCTACAAATTAATAGCTTTCTAACGATATTTAGTTTATTTTTGTGGCATAAATTCTGACGAATTGAGAGCGCTTTACCGAAACAGGGGCGGACTGGCCAGTCGGGCTTACCGGGCAAACGCCCGGTGGGCCCCTTGCCTGTTGGGCCCCCTTTGGGCCCCTTTGGGCCCTTAAATTTTTTTGACTTTGCAAAAGTCAAAAAAAAGGCTATGTATCAATCAGGCAATACATGCCTAGGATAAAATAATTATCTAGCGTTTATAGTGGAAGCTGTATAGTTTCTTCCGACGTTTCGAGTTCCGGAATTATGAAGAAAGCAATTAAACGTGGTGCAGAGAAGGCGTAAGAAAAAGGTGGACGACTTGCAAGAAGCAGCTCCTCTGAAAAGAGAACAATGTTTAGGGTCCGTGGAGTTGGAGGGAAGTGCATGGACCAATCTTCGAGTCGTTCTTTACAATTTGTTGAGGTTACTCAAAAAGAAAATGTGGATGTAAAAAGTTTGAAACACTTCAAACATCTGATCTACAATCATATTAAAATATATGTTGTATAGTCGATAAGTGGTTAGCGCATGGGAAAGAATGCGTACGGAAATGAGTCGTCCTTTGTTTTTATTGGCAACCCTCAGGCCTTAACGGGCTTTGACCTTACAGTCCATGCATATCTTTACATTTAATATACTATTTAAAGCCTAATTTGGACAAAATCATTGTTAAAAATGACGAAATGTGCCATTACAAACATGTTTTAAAACTATTAAAAGTTTGTTCAAAACTGCTGTCAGAATGCGGGTAATGCCATTCCAGAGACCCAAATTTCAAAAATTTTCCGGCGGATGATCCCCCCGGATCCCCCTACACATGCGGACCCACAACAACTTGATTTGGAAACCGGGCCCCATTTTACAGCAAATCGCCCAGGCCCCTCTGAGGTAGCCAGTCCGCCCCTGTACAGAAATTACCCTGCATGCAAACCTTAACGAAGACCTTAAAACTGGCAGGAATGGCCCATTGGGTTAATGGAAATCTACTTACAGTACTATGCTGATTCTGCATGTTACTAGGAAAATATAGTTTTTCAATATTGTGTGGAAAAAATCGCAACTCAGTTTTTCCGTAAGTTTTTAGTGAACCTTGTCAAGCGAGTTTTTCCTGATTTCCAATTCTCGTGGCTTGTTGAAGAAACCAAAAAGAATTTGCCTTTGGAACTGGATTTTCTAAATGAGGGCAAGAACTCTGAAAAATTACAAGAAAAGTTTTCAAGACTAGCGTTTTTAAAGGTAAAGTTTTAAATGAACAATAAGCTCTATATTATAACTTATTCATGATTTATCTAAGCCCGACATGGCAAAATATTTAAGTCAAGAATTCAATATTGAGCGAGACCGAAGGTCAAGCCTAATATTAAAATTCAAGAAAAGATGAGGCAAATGAATCCCGACGGTCGAGGCCTTACGATATTGACCTCTCGGAAATACACTCTACTTTTCGGACCGGCAAGTTTTGGCGGGAAAATTTCTGAGTTGATCTGAATTCAAATGAAAGAGAACGAGGTATCTTTATTGACATATTCCAAATGATATAGTGTACTATACAACATTATAGTGCTGGTTTTCTTTAAAGCTGTTTACCTAAAAACACGACAAATAAAACTCGAACTGGTGTAAACAAGAAGCGATACGAAAAAAGTTAACAGCTACAATGTAACGGCAAACTCCGAAGGCGAAAACAGCGTTCAAAATGTAAAAAGAAAACGAACCAAAAGCCATACAACAAATGTTTTATTAACTTCATTTGCTCGGTTTGTGCGGGAAAGTATTTGCCTTCGGATTTTTGTCGTGCACCTCGCTCTTTCTTCGTTCACGGTCTGTACGAAATCTCTACTGATAATTTATTTGTTATTAATATTCAGTGACCTTGCAGCGTACATGTCTGTGAATGATTCAGACCCCGTTTACACGATGCCGGTACAATTTGAAAACGGAACAAAATCATGCCGTTTAGGCCTTGCGTTTACACGATACCGGCACAAAAATGACATGAAAACGGCACAAAATGAAGACGGGTTCCTTGACGGCATGAAATGAAAACGGAACACTAACCGGTATCGTGTAAACGCCCGTGCCGTAACAGTTTGATGACGGTAATCACGATATATATACGACCACAGTATTCGGGTCAGCAGTATTCACAAAGTCTTCTCAGTTCTCATTGGAAGAGAATAGTCACACGCTAATCCGTCTTTATATTATACCGGCACCGTGTAAACGCAAGACTTTTTGGCCTGTATTTACACACCGGCATGATTTTGTTCCGTTTTCAAATTGTACCGGCATCGTGTAAACGGTGCAGTCTAGTTATATATCACATCGTGCAGTCTAGTTATATATATATATATATATATGGGTACCTATTAGCGATAATGCAACGCTCACTACCCTTGTGGAAGTTTGAGCACTCTGGGCCCATGCGCACTTCATGCTATCTGAATGTATTTCACCGATGCTGTCCCACATGCGGTTGTCACCGGCGATCGCATGTGTATAAGTAATTGATGAAATTCATTCAGATTGTTCCAAGCTACACTGATGAGCTGTTGTACAGCGAAACACCGTGTCTGTAGATTGAACTATATATATATATATATATAGGTTAAAAAGTAGAAAAAAGAGTAGTGGAGTGCTGTGTAGGCAGTATTTGGCCGGATATAGAGCAAAGTAAAAAGGTTGTAAACTGCCAAGATTTTAGTAACGAAATACTGACGTTTTGAGTGGAGCCCTTTATCAGAGTAAAAAGTCAGAATTTCGTTGTTTCAGTTTACCAGTTTTTCACTTTGCTTTTTATATTGGTTAGTTGGACTTACAGTGTACTGTATATGATTGTTCTAACAAGTAAATATATATTTAGGTTCCAAAGGTGTTCTGGGACTATTCAACCAAGCGGATCCTAACAATGGAATACTGTGAGGGAGGCCATGTCAACGACCTGCGTTATATGCGAGAACATGGGATATCATCCGATGAGGTTAGTAGCTGTGTGGGTAGGGATTTTTTTTTGGCTATTTTGCGAAACAATATTGGGCGTTGGTTCATTCATGCGTCGATCCTCTGCGATGTGCCGCAGTTAATATATAAGTTAGTTACCTTGCATATTAAAGGTGATCTGTGTACGGGCGGTGTACACGCTTAGGTCCCAACAGTCTGTAGCTTAGTAGATAGATAGGTAAACTTTATTTTACGAGGATGACACACAACAGTAAGGAACTGACAAACTTGTGGTCCTCAAGTTTATACGTTAGTTGCCTCCATCTCGGTAACTAACCTCTATATTTGGCTGAGAAAGACTTGTTGATGACTGCGTTGGGGCCTGAAGCTGACGTCTAAAAACTTATTTTAATATCTACCATATTGGCTCTCCCGTCTATGACAACAGGTATTGTAGTATATGCTTCGTGCAGAGACAATTGACAGTACCGAAAAAGATGGCGTCTTGTACATTTAACCACGATCCTTTGCGCACATTAAATATTGTTTCTTGCAGAATAATTGGAAGATTGGGTTTAAAAGGGTAAATTTTGGTTGGAATGAAGTTCTTACTTATGTAATCCATTTTAGCATGATAAAAAAGGTTTAGTTGTTATTTGAGCTGAGTTCAGGTCGCAAAGCATTATGGTTAAATGTACAGCCGCCATCTTTTTCGGTGCCGTCAATTGACAGCTTCCAAAAAGATCGGCTTTATATACCAACCGTACTCGGTAGTTTGTGAAAACAGCTAAACATTGTTTATCGTGCTAACATGAATTAAGTAAGAAAGTGCTTCCTTTGTTTATACCAAAGTTAATCTTTGCAAAGCCTTATCTCCTAATAATAGACCATTTGCACGATGACGTTTGATGAGGTAATGTGACTGACGACGGGTAAAGGAAACACCGCTGCCAAACATTATGCGCCTGCGCGAGTTCTCGATCAAAAAAGAGCGGGAAACTATTGTTATTCTGGAATTTATCGAGACTGCCACCATAGAGATCATATAAATACTAGAGGGGGCATTGGCGGGAAAATTTGGCGACCACATGGCAGCCGCCATTACCTAAGATATTTCAGTCAATTGGTTGGCAAATGTACTAGACCCAGTCCTTTGCCAACCAACGCACCTAATGTTTGCCTCCAAAAAAATCCAAGATGGCGGCGTTCAATTGGTTACCCGCGGTTGACTGAAATTAAGATAGGATGCCCCCTCTAGTATTTATATGATCTCTATCACTGCCACACGTTTCTTGCAAATTTTAAGAAAACTAGTGAAATTTTTATGTTTATTAGCCACACCTATATAGGCGCACTCCGTGCGATATTTGTAATCTAATGTTTTTGTACGCTGACATTTATTCCTCTGTATATAACCAAGGTATCCAGCAAGGTTGGGAAGATCTATAGCGAGATGATCTTTGTACAAGGCTGCATCCATTGCGATCCTCATCCGGGAAACATTCTCATTAGGAAGAACAGAAAAGGAATTGTAGAAATTGTCATGTTGGATCACGGGCTTTACCATGTGAGTATAACACGACAATCAACGTAGATAAAACTGTATTTAATTTAGCTTTGATTTGATTTGTACTTTAATTTATATAGGTAACTATTTTATTTATTTTATTTTAGTACACTATAAATAAATAAACATAACATAACATACAGTAACACAACACAACGCAAACGCAACACAACATAACATAACATAACATAACATAACATAACATAACATAACATAACATAGAGTAACACAACACAACGCAACGCAACCACAGCGAATAGAAATACGACCAGAAGTCCAACTCGCGTCGGAACCTTTGAAGTTTCTATCCTCGCGCATGTCGCCTCGCGCATCTTCATTCCTCGCCATCCTACGCAATCCTGGCAAGTTCCCCCAGCAGTTTGGACCTTCAAAAGAAGGTTAAAACCAAAAGAAGGTTAAAACTGCCGGGGGAACTTGCCAGGATTGCGTAGGATGGCGTAGGATCGCGTAGGATGGCGTCGCATGGCGTAAAATATCGCGCATGCGCATTGAAAAAATGCGGACAAATTGTCACTCGAGTTGGACTTCTGGTGGTATTTCTATATTCTGTGACGCAACGCAGCACAACACAACACAAAATAACATAACATACAGTAACATGACATGACATAACATACAGTAACACACAGTAACACTGCACAACGCAACATAACATAACATAGCATAACATAACATAGCATAACATAGCATAGCATAGCATAGCATAACATAGCATAGCATAGCATAGCATAGCATAGCATAGCATAGCATAGCATAGCTTAGCTTAGCTTAACTTAACTTAACTTAACTTAACTTAACTTAACTTAACTTAACTTAACTTAACTTAACTTAACTTAACTTAACTTAACTTAACTTAACTTAACTTAACTTAGCTTAGCTTAGCTTAGCTTAGCTTAGCTTAGCTTAACTTAACTTAACTTAACTTAACTTAACTTAACTTAACTTAACTTAGCATAGCATAGCATAACAAAGAAGAAAATGAATAAACGAATAAGGGAATAAATGAGTGAATAAATAATGAATAACTGAGTAAATGAATTAATGAATGGGTAGATGATTGGCTGGATGGATGGGTGGGTAAGTGGATGACTGGGTGGGTGGGTAAGTGGCTGTTTTCCTAGCACCAATATAGGGCAATATCGCATACGCCAAAACCGATATCGTCGGAACTCTAGTGTATATACTTCTCTTGCAAATCAGATGAAATAACAGTAACACTATCGTTTGCTTGCAGGAAATCACATCTGATTTTCGTGTAAATTATTGCAAGCTTTGGCAATCGATAATATCCGCTGATTTGGACGGCATTAAGAAATACAGTGAAAAGATGGGTGTTGGAGAACATTATGGCATATTTGCCTGCATGCTGTCCGCAAGAACATGGGACACTGTGGTAAACGGAATGGAGAATGTACCTTTGTCACAAAATGAGGTAATGCTTGTAAATTGTTTGCTTTTCCGTTATAATATAAGTACTGATAATCATATTTCCTGCAATTAACCTTTCGCGCCTGCAGTGCTGAAAAATGTCCGGCAGCGCCGCTGCCAGAAAATTTTTTGTAAAAGTTGTTCGCAGGAAATTTTTTGTATCTTGCAGGAAATATTTGTCAGTTTTTTTAATCCAAGTCAAAGTTTAAAGATAAATTTCCTATTCTTCAAAAAATCGAAATGCGTCACGGTCACACAATCACACAATTTTGATGGGCATCACTTTTGATCGAATATCAAGTTTCATATTCGATGACTCATCTTTCTATATTCTTGCCAAACCCCAGCGGCGATTTGTAAACAATTCGAAAGTGTTTTGAAGGTTTATTACATGACCTTAACCTGTCTAAGTTTCGTATATCCTTGCGCAAATGACGCAACGATTTGTTCTAGAAAACAATGAAATACTTATCATTTCAGTATAGTGTTGCTGTTGAAGGCTGCAGCTGTCATTGTGCATTTGCAAGAATGCAAGCTGCTTTTATCTTATTAAACTGTTTCAGCATTTCGATTTTTGACGCTAGTACTTGTATAACGTAGTAATCAATTGAAAAAGTTCGCTATTTCAAAGTATGTATAGATACCACATTCAGATAAATTATGGTTTTGAGATACAAACTTGATAGCAGGAAATATTTATTTTTGGATTTTGCTGCCAGGAAGAAAAATGCTTTATCTAGGACTGCGCGCCTGTATCGTTTCTTTCGGAACAATTGCAGCCTTTAGTGTACTATTCTGTGTGACACGTATACATGAACTAAGGTGAGATAACAGTATATAATAGTAATCCTACGTTAATTTAACTTACTGTTTCTACATTCAAGTGAATGTTCCTATACACTGGCTTGGAACCTTTCTGGTGGCTTACTTATTCGACCACTTCTCGTTCTGTATTCCCTCTTTGATGTCTCATCTTGTTTTTTTCGCTGAACGTCTCATCTCTCGTTGTCTCCATGATAACTGGTTCATCTTCAATCAGTTCATCTAAGTTCGATTTGACAGACTCATTTCGTTTCTTGATATTACATCGATTTCGTCTTATTTCCTGGTCTTCTGAAGTCTTGAGAGCATATGATCTGGGTGTTTTCAACGTTGTGGTAACTACTGCTGGTTTCCAGTGATTCTGTACTTTCACTAGAACTTTTTCTCCTTAATTCTCTTAACACTGGTAACGGACGGGATCCTCTGTCAGTGCCTTTTCTGATACACTTGCTTCTGTCTTGAATAACACCGTTTGCGTGTGTTATCTTTTATGTCCATTGCTGCAACGAAGCGCTGAAATCTCTTTAGCCAGTCTTTTCATCTTTGACTTACTGATGTGGGTCCGTCGTTTGGACTGAATTGAGGGATGCCCGATAAATCTATTCCCGCGTAGCCATCCTCGTCGCCAATATTGTTTACTTACATATGTAATAACTTTATTCTCTTTCTATAATATAAACAACTGTTCTTCAGCCTTCGAGTTCTTACTTGTATATCTGAAACTAAATATGAACCACACCTTTTTGGCGTCCTATAACAATGGCACCTGATTGGTTCTCAAAAGTTCTTCCGACAACATCATTGACCATACGACATTTCTTCACTAGTGAAAAAGTATCGTATAGAGCGTTTTCATCTGACGTCACGGCGGCCATATTGGTGTACCAAAACAATGAAATGGCGGCCATATTGGTGTACGGTATGGGAATTAGCTCTTTCTTATTCAAATATTTTGTATTGTTTCACCACCCCAATGGGGCCACCGATCACGTGAGTGAAAACGGTCTATAGGCTTTCTCAGTGATTAGTTATGCAATTTTTTTCTTACTAGTTGGAAATATCTTACCCTTCTCATTTGCTGTCGTTTACTATCTTACTATCTTTTAAAGACCAACGGTTTTTCGTCCCAATGTTCAGTTGTCTGCAGCAACGTTTTTGCTTCATTTTCTCAATGAATGGAAATCGTTCTCGGCATTTACCATTAACTATAATCCGCTACCATTTCAGACGAAATTTGTGCTAAAGGGTTTAAATGTCTATAAAAAGAAAACTAAACCTTTTGAAGCTAGATTTTCTTCTGAAAGGGTTATCATCTAACTTAGCAAACGTAAAGTAAAATATGAATTTCGACCTAAAGCAAATAATTTATCAGTGAAGCCTTCTAATTCTTAGGTCCTTTTGAAGCATGACCGCGCGTTTCTAGGAGAATGGGTACTCCATTGTCTTTGACGTCATCCCCTGGTAAAACCCACCAATCACCTTGTTACCGGTATGACATCACAAAGTACCAGTCTTTATTTCGACGCGGTCGTCCACACGAGTTCAGCAAAAGGATAAAAAACTCAAACTTGGACAGTTTACCAATAAAACCGAGTGACTGCAGGTTTCAATTATTTCTTCGCTTTTAGATTGAACTTTTCCGACTCTTTAACGGAAAACAGAATAACCTGGAAACGTATAGTTGTCCTTTAAGTTTGTCTTATTTGAAGGAACTCTTAAAATGACAAAGTAACACCTTATACAAACCCTCGAGGCACAGGAGAAAACCAAAACTCTACTCGCCTAAGCTAATGCAGTCACCCATCCAAGTACTAACCCTACTCGACCGGGCTTAACTTCAGCGGTGAGTATCAGTCTCTCTTGAAAGAGAGCCTGACACAAATCATTGATTCTTCTCCTCCGCCCCCTATTCATGTGACGCGCCATAGCCAATAAAAATCACTTCCTGTTTTGTGTTACGTGTGTCAAAAAAAGCTTCACCGAACAAATTAACATCTAACCAAATCGAACCTCAAAAAATTCATTGCTTGTGCATAAACATCTTCAAACACACGTTTATTCAGTTTTCAAGTAATCTTTCGAAGTGGCAATGCCGTAGTAAAATCTAGTACTGTATACTGCAATGAACCAGCAATTTGCAATTAGGGAAATTTAATATTTGTACGATCGGGTTCGGGAACCACCAAATATTTTAATATTTGATTACAACAATTCTCAAATATATTCCCAGATATTTTAATTAAGTGCACAACGGCAATTCCGATTTTCCAAATAGCCACAACATTTTAAATGTTTTCACCAAAAGTTTTGATGTTTCACCCCATTTCAACAACTGCTTTAGCTTGGCGACGAGATAATAATTTGTCTCACGCGTTTCAGTTCAGATTCAGTCAAGCAAAGGCTGCAAAGCGGCCTTGATATGGTTTGTATTCAGATTTTATACGTACAGCACTTGCGTATAAGTTCCAGTAGACTATAAATTACGGACACTGCGTTCGCTTTCCCGATCAGAATGAACTTTCAAGCGCTATTGTTTCTTCCCGTATTCAGACGACAAGACAGCAGCAGTGTTTTGTTTTGACAGCTAGGCTGGCATTCAATACATATTGCACAGTTTTTGCCCTTCCTTCACGCACAGTATTACGGGCAAAACGCGGAGGTTCCTTCTTCAGCTTCTGTAATCGCTTTTGTCCATGAAAATGGCAAAGACGGTAACGGTAAATTTGAGAAAACACAAACTTTCTAGTCGGAGTCTGGGCGGCTTCTCGGCAATTCGTGGCTTTCGATTTTCGAATCAGTTAATTACTTAATTTCCGTTGATGTATATCCGGCTTTTGTCTCTCAACCAATCAGGGTTTCGTCCAGATTCTGGAAGAAGAACACGGGTCTATGAATAGATTTGTGTCAGGCCCTTCTTTTTCTCTCCGTTCTCGCCCCGGTCCCCAGAAGAAAAAGAAGGGCCTGATACTCAGGCTAAGAGGCAGTGCGCTAACGGTTTGGCCCATTTTTTTCCTTCTTGGTTCGTTTAGATGCATCAACTCCGTAACTCAGTATCGTTGTATCTCAGTGATATTTCCACCATTCTAAATCGTGTTCCGCGCCAGTTGCTTCTCATCCTGAAAACGAACGACTTACTACGTGGCATTGATTATCAACTGGAGACGAGCAAGGCTTCCAGGTCTTTCATCACCATGTCCAAGTGTTGCGCAGAGGCTGTAGCAAGAGAGGAACTCAAGACATGTGGAAGTTGGGTAGGGTGCCTTAAAGCGTACGGCCGCTGGTCATTGGCGAACGCGCGAATAGCGTTGTATCAACTTAGTGTCAAGGATTACTCGCCTTCTTCGGACGTCTGCGCTTCCGTGGTGGCTAATCTTATAAGTTTAGCCGTTATTTCATTATTGGTCGGTGTTAGCTGACCAAGAGAAGTTCCCTTAGAAATCGAAATACTGTGGTATTTCTCATTGTGTTTGTTTTTTTCGGTAGTCATTATCAAAAGCTGCATTTGACATACAGAGATTTTATATGTATACGTTTTATATGTAGACATTTTATATGTATACGCGGAGTCTATTTCATTTCAAGTATTTTCAAAGTAATTTATGAATATATAAATATATATATTAAGACAGATCAAGTCAACGTCAATGTTGCGTTTTGTTTGACAACAAACAAGGCAAACAACAACGTCATTTATTTAATCACGATATTCAAGTATTACGATTATTTAATCTATTACGATTACATGTATCTATAATCACTGCAGAAAACGCTGTGTGGGGGGTCGTGTCGTGAGATCTAAGTATTGGTTTTGTGGAGGGAGGAAAACCGTAGCACCCGGCGAAAAACCCTCGAGGCACAGGAGAGAGCTGGTCACTTATCCGAGTACTAACCCCATTCGGCCGGGCTTTATAACTTCAGTGATGAGAGGCAGTGCGCCAACGACTTTTGCCACCCGTGCCTGGTTTTATAGCTTGCATGCACACATGTAAATCGGCCACAGAAACAAGTACTATACTTTTCGCAATAATTGCAACAACAATTCCAGAAACGCTGCATGCAACGTGTTTTTCGAACATTCTCACGCCTTTTCAAACATTGTACACTTGTACAAACTTCAGTGCTTTATTGTTTAAAGGCACAGCGTCAGGTATTAAATTACAACTTAATTGATAGTTTTGCATATTTGTGTGCAAAGGAAAGGAATAATATTCTTAAAACGTTAAAAGAGTAAGTTGTTAGTGCGTTTTCGTACGGACTATTTAGTCCAAGTTTTGACGTGTGTGATATTCACTATAATTTTAAATTTTTAATCATGTGAACTTGAATTTGTCCGCGAAGTTTTTCAAGTTTGCGTCATGCATGGTGACTAGAGGTGTGCGAATCCGATCGGATCGGATTCAGACTAAACTTTTATCGTTCGGATCGGATCGGATTTTATTCTTTTTTTCTCGGATCGGATTTTGTTCTTCTTTTCTCGGATCGAATCGGATTTTGCACTTTTTACCCGCATCAGATTCACTTTTGTCATTGTTTTTGTCACAAAATTATCAAATTTACTAGTTGTATGTACATTGCACAACATATGAACGTTACTATTGCATAAGATTATTATTGTATAGTAGTTTTCTTAAATTTATTTGTTCATTGGTTTTCTTTTCGGAAAGTTTGCGCAACTATTGCAACATATATCCGGTGTTTTAATTTTTACAGTAATAATAATTCAATTACACATGAGTACGGTCTATAAGCACCTGTTGCATTGGCAGCCGGAAAAACTCATTCCCTTAATTTGGGAACGAAATTCAGACATAGAAGTAGAAGATTTAGCAGCAGTTGGTAGTTGGTTCCAGATATGTGATATAATATGAATAAACGAGTTATGCATATATAGATTATTATAAGTAGGTTGATTAACATTGAGACCGGAATACGTACGTTGTAACGTGTAAGTCGAGGAGTAAAAAGATCAGAAATATAACTTGGACCTTGCATCTTGAAACATTTAAAGAATAATATAAGTGATTTTTCAAATCTTCTCTGCTCTAGCGAGACCATATTAGCGATAGACAGACAGGTGTCGTATTTTATAGTGGGTCCTAAATTTAATAGAGTTCTTAATGCATAGAAGTTAACATTTTCTAACTTAGTGTTTAGTGCTTTAGATATTCCTAGAAGGATTGGTGAACAGTATTCCAAGTGTGGTAGCATATAGCTTTTGTGGAGTAGAAAAACCATACAAACTTTTCACCTGCGACATTTTGATAACGTTATCAACGTTTTTCCTCCGACAATCTGGTCCAAGTTTTGTCTGTGTTTGTTTAAAAAATAATCAATCGCCAAATAACCGTCTCTAATCCTTTCCGGCAAACAATTAGGGATCTTTTAAGCTACCGCTTTCGTTTTTACACGTAAACATAATTCTGCGATGAAAAAGGCGTCTTTGTACATCTTTTTCGGTCTTTGCGGTACAAAAATTCGAGTTTATTCTCACGCCATTTGTTGTTTTTATCAGCATATTAATACTTAACTTGTCAATATTTTGAAAAGCTAAGAACTCACATTCCATGTCACTTTGAACTGCTGGAGTCCTGAATGTGATCCATTAAATTACCATTGGAGTTCTGGTTCACAGCGATGACATTCCCTTTAAAAATGCACCGCCAAACAGCCTGGTTCCTTCTCGTCTCGTCTGTCTTCTTCCAAGCGATGGGGTTCAGCCTTTTTGACCGACAAACATCTTACGCTCAATTGGAACGATGGCCTGCCGTTGGAAACGGCACAAGTCGCGTTAGTTTTCGCTTTAAGACGTCCGCAAAAACAGGCCTGCTGTTCTACGTCGACGACGAAGGGGACGTTCAGTATTTGAGTCTCCATCTTCACGATGGATTCCTCGTCATGGAGTTAGGCGACAGCACTGAAGACTTCAAGACGCTCTCCAAAACGCGCGTGAATGATATTCGGTGGCATGAAATCGCATTCGAGTTCACTTCGCGTCATGCTGTGTGCGAGTTAGATGATATGACACTAGCCAAGTATAATATAAGTATGTTGGCCTTGAAAAGTGCTGTTTACATCGGAGGCCTTCAGAACACAGTGAACAGTCTGTACGTGACCTACAATGAAGTCGAGTTCATGCAACGGTTTCTGGGTTGCGTCGACGACGTCCGTTACGGAAATGCTACGACGGACCGTCCCGTCACTGTCGTGCGGTCGTCGGGAATGAGCGGGGAATGCAAGGACGCGTGTAGACCGCAGAACCCTTGTCGTAATCACGGAGTGTGTATCAATAAGTTCGCCATGGCAGAATGTATATGTACTGGAACAGGCTTCAGAGGTGAAACCTGCCAGGAAGGTAAGAGCCTTTTCTATTGCTCCGCCTGCCACACTAACAGCTCAGGGAGCCACCGCGTATTATTGTGTATCGTACTGTGTACTCGTACAGTGTGTAGTGCATGTGTATGTGTATGTATAGTAAGTGAATAGAGTTAAAATAAGTTCGTTACTACTCAGCTCACTGTTACCTGAAGATCGCTATTGGCGTGAAACTCAGAGTAGTAATGAACTTATTTTAACTTTATTCACTTAGGGTACTGTAGACTCTATCTTTTAAGATATTGAGCACTCTTGGAACTATTACAAACATCTAACTTGTTTAGCATTAATCTGTATATATATATATATATATATATATATATATATATATATATATATATATATATATATATATATATATATATATATATATATATGTATGTGTATATATATATATATATGTACAAACAAACAAAGTGTTGTTCGCGAAATGTCGAAAAGTGCTCAATACCGTAAAGATAGAGCGAATATACTATAAGTGGGCTTACCTCAAATGTTGATGGTCGCTACTGTCAGTTTCACGCTGGGCGATCTTCAGGATATATATATATATATATATATAAGTGAGTTTTGGTTCACGAAATGTTAGAGAGTGCTCAATACCATATATAGATAGAGCAAAATACAAAGCATGAAGTATAGTTACCTTAAAGTGTTCGCTTAGGGTGAAACCTCTGGTAGCGAAGACTTTAAGGTAACTATACTTCATGCTTTGTATATATATATATATATATATATATATACATATGTTCTAACAAGCACCAAAGCTGTGATAAACTTCAAATATACGACACATTTTTTAATAGTAGACATGCATAAGTTTTGCCGAAACATGTCTACAATTAAAAAATTTGTCGTATATTTGAAGTTTATCATATATATATATGGTGTGAAAACTTTAGAAATTCACGCGAGCAAAATCAACATCCGGGGCAGCGGTTCGGATACGGAAAAAGACGGACGGTCCGTAAAAATGCGTGTCCGGACCACGGTGCGTTGCCCAATCAGAACCCGGGATTCTACAAAGTCGCCCGTGTTTATATAGCCTGATGCAAGCACGAGGAGATTGAGTCATGATGGAGAATTTGAAAATTTGTGTGTATTAAAACCTTTATAACTCTCCCGTGAGGCTGGCTCTTGTCCGTAATAGCAGGGTGTCTGCAAGGTGCACCATAGACTGTATGTACTCGTCAGATAAGGCGTAGGTGTTGCTCACAGACTCACAGACTCACAACTTGATATTTGTATTGTCTGTTCTGTACTGTTCTAGACTTCTAGTTCCACGCACGCGAATTAATCGCCTTTATTTAGAATTTTATACTGAAAGATCGTGCCGCGTGAAAAAAGATGGGTTGCGATTTGTTTTCCTAAAACTAAAGTACATTCGCTTTCTATTAGAACGAAAAGATAGCAACAGCTGGATAAGACTAACACATGATAAATGTTTCAATTAAAAATGGCTAATGACTTTTGACTTCTCACCCACCGGGCTGGGCTGTCAACACTGCAATTTGTCATACGACACTTATGTTTATACATATTTTAATACTAGACGTTACTATTGCAAGTGTAATGCTTCGAAATCGAATGCCAAGGAAATCCTGACGTTTTAGAAAATGTCAAAAACATTGACACCTACTCCCAGAACTCCCATTAAGCTCTCACTTCTTATTCACTCAGGATCAGAACATAATTAAGTCGGCCAGAATGGAAGTTCGAATTTATATGATCCGTCGACAGAAATTCCGACGAAAATCGATATATAGCGGATATATCTATGAATATTATATATATATATATATATCCAACTAAATAGTAATAAAATGTCTAATCAAACCTGTTGAGTCTTTGAACTTTAACTATAATATGCTCTGGATTCCCATCGAGCACTCTGCCAAAGGTTTTTAAAATTCATTCAGATTGTTCCAAGCTACACTGATGAGCTGTTGTACAGCGAAACACCGTGTCTGTAGATTGAACTATATATATATATATATATATATATATATTTAACAATTATTTACCGAAGTGGAGGTGAATAGTGCTGTATATTAGCATATACTTCGTAAACAAAATAACAAGTTTTACATTCCTATATTATTTGGTACTTCCATGCAAGACAGGGCCGCTAGCAACTTGGCGTACTCGATATTTGTCAACAAAACAGTTTTTACAACTTAAGGTTATATTAATGGATAGAAAACTTTAAAAAACATACTTGTGGACACTCTTCTACTTAATTTTGTTGACTTTTCTCGTTATCGTATACCCTGGGTGCCAGAGGTTCTTCCACGCTCGCAGGGGGGTTAGCAGGGGATTGTAGTTATCGTACTACATCAGCCTTGTTTATCAACAGAATCTCCTGCTACAGCAGAGCTGCTACAGTAGACAAAGCAAAATTGGCCGCCATTTTGTTTTGCTCACAGTGAATAGTGCAGGATATCCCGAGATTGAGGAGCTAATCAGATTGCGTAAAAATCACTATTTACTTGCGAGGTATATATATATATATCATGAAAAATTCCTTATTTTAAAATCATACCAGCGTTTCGGGGCTCAGCCCCTTTGTCAAGTATATATATACTTGACAAAGGGGCTGAGGCCCGAAACGCTGGTATATATATATATATATAAGAAATAGAAAATGGCCGCCCGTGTTTATATAGCCTGATACAAACACGAGAGTGAGTTGGGAGAATTCGAAGGTTTACAGCATCCATTTTGTAAGATATGTACCGTGACGTCACAACCGTGTTTGCATAGCCTGATATAAACACGGTAATTGACCAATCACAGCGTGCATAAGACGCAACTTATTTTATGTATAATTTTATAATTAATTAATTCAATAAATAAATAAATAAATAACCGTCATATCCAGTGCGTTTGGTTGAGTTGACTCTGGAAGTTGCTACACTTATCACTATTATTTCTTTATAGAATCGCCCGTCGTCGGTATTCCGACAGCTTACGATCGTGTCATTATCGACATACCTTCGCGGTTCGTGTACAAACCTGATGCTACGTCTATATTGCTTCGTTTCCGTTCAGTCGAACCAAATGGCGTGTTTTTCTTCACAGGTTACAAAGGCGATTATGTTGTCTTGAAACTAACCAATGGCAAAGTAGCTACGTCGGTTAACCTGGGTTCCGGAAGCGTAACCATAACAACCAAAAATGGTGGGTACAACGACAACCAATGGCATAGCGTTAAGCTGGAACGCTTCGAACGAACCGTTAATCTGACTGTCGATTATTCGGATAGGTCGAAAGGCGTGACACCGGGTGCATTTACTCGATTTAGTCTTCCAGATCCAACGGCCAACTTCTTTCTTGGAGGATTTTCGGATGCGCGGTCGAAATTAAAATCCACCAGCCGAAAAGACTTTATTGGTTGTTTACAGGAACTCGTCTTCAATGACTACGATTTGTTTTCGAAGCTCGGCGCAAAAACTGGTGAAGTTCGATTACGCGGTAATGTAACACGAACTTGTCCTGAAGTTAAAGTTTCAACAACAGCCCAACCAGAGCTCACGTCTGCTATTGCTCCAACAACTGGTATAACTACGTCGCCCTTAGATGTTCTCAGCACTGCAAGTAAAGGCTCCGGGTTTTCGTCACCGCGTCCTTCTCCACGCGGTAACACGACGAAGTCAGCGGTTTCGAAATCCACCATTTATGTTTCTACACCCAAAGTCAAGAGATGGCACTCGGACACCACAACATCAACCTCGCATTTAACTTTAACAGACACTCAAATCCCTTCGGAAGACACTGTAACAAAAGACACGCCTACTTTCCCAGATTACAAAACTCCTCCTCGACGTCGCTTTAGAAGTACCGAATCTCCCTTAACAAACACACATCCCGGTCTTTCAGAGACAGAGGATTACACCGATCAGCCCAGGACGTTTTTGGATCGAACGACGAACGGGGTGGTCATGGCGGACAGGAATGAACGAAAGGAGAAGGACTTGACTTTGTGGTTCATCCTTGCAGCGTGCGTTGGCATCGTGGCTTTCCTTTTGGCAATCGCTATCATAATCAAGGTGAACTCGGCCAACAGAAAGAAATATGAAATCAAGAAAAGCACAGCACTCAACGACACTGGGTCGTTTCAGAGGTCTCCGAATAACACTAAGTATATCTTCTAACACAGGCATGCAGGGGTGTTAACGACAGTATAATGTCACTTACGTTTTTAGTTACTAAGATAATCTTGTATATAATTTATGCACTTGGACTAGCTTATAAACATAAGTTGTTCTTATACGGCTGAGCTCGTTTTCCGCGGTAAAGTCATGCCAGGGGTGTCGCCCCAGTTTTTTCTTTCTTAAACGGTATTTGCTCCCCCCAACCGTCTTTGCCGTCTCCACCGGTCTTTGCTATCCCATGTAAACGGTTGTTTGTCATCTCAAACGGTTTTTGTCATCCCAAACAGTCTTTGTCATCCCCAGCGATCTTTGCCGTCCCAAACAGTCTTTGTCATCCTCAGTGATCTTTGTCATCCCAAACAGTCTTTGCCATCCCCAGCGTTCTTAGCCATCCTCAACGGTCTTTGTCATCCCAAACGGTCTTTGCCATCCCCAGCGATCTTTGTCATCTTCAACGGTCTTTGTCATTCTTACCACGTTGTGACGTCATCTGTGCATCTATAACTGGACAGACAACGGCAAAATGGAATCTATTTGTTAAATATATATATATATATAGTCGCCTGATGATCCCGTTTAGGGTGAAACCTCTGGTAGCGAAGACTTTAAGGTAAAACTATACTTTATACTTTGTATATATATATATATATATATATATATGATAAAAATCCTCCCCCAGCACGAGTTATACAACATTTATAAACTTTTCAAAAAATAACTCTTTAATTCAACATACTGATTATTTTCTCCGTTTCGAGGCACTACCCCTTTGTTAAAGGTGACGTACAGTCCGTTCTGCGCATGACCGCAATGTGGTCCCCAAAACATGACATTCGTAGATAATTACATGAAGTACTCAACTCAATGTAAACCGTTAGGAACAACATGGCAGAAAACCAAGCGATTCGGCGAGGATATCTCCTCGGATTTCCCCTGAAAATGTTTTGTTTTGGGTACAAGTAATGAATGGGAACCAAGAAAAGCGTACAACCTTCAATAAGGTATTAGTACTTTTTTTGTAAATTTAGATGTAAATATTAGTTTCATACATGCGCAGAACGGACTGTACGTCACCTTTAAGATATAAGATATAGATATCTTGATAAAGGGGCAGTGCCTCGCATAATACTTCAGAAAAGAATTATGTTGAATTAAGGAGTTATTTTTTGAAAAGTTATATGGATATGGATAGTAGCCGAGGAAGTGTTCGTGGACAAGACCAATGCTGATTGCGGAGATCTTATTTTTGAAGATCAGTCGGGGACAACCCAGCGTGGGCTCGCCCGACAACAGACACTGACTTAGGTGCGTTGGCCTGTGAAGAATTATTTGATCTGTTTGATGACGACTCTTTGCAGTAGGGTCGAAGTATATAATAACCTATTCGCTTTTATTCGTTTTATTTCTTAACCCGTATCTTAGGTTTACAAAATGTTTCATTTCGGTTTGTGTTAATTAACTTTTTCGGTTTGTGTTAATTGATCTTTTGTTCTTCATGCAGTTATATACGCGAAGTGCATATATATATATATTTATACAATACCCTTGTTGCTATGCGTGTTTTCATTGGTTGTTGGCCATGATCTATTAGAGGACAGACACATGATCACGTCAGATCACGTCAGCTGACTTGCTTTTTTCCTTCTTCGTGCCCCAAAATCCGGCAAGAGTTTCGACAAAGACCTTTTAAATTTTTATTGTATAAAACAAATAGATTCCATTTTTTGTTGTCTGTTCAGTTATAGATGCACAGAAGACGTCACAACGTGGTAAGAACATCAGTGACCCACTCGACTGCGTCTCGTGGGCCACTTTTTTGTTCTTACCACGTTGTGACGTCATCTGTGCATCTATAACTGAACAGACAACGGCAAAATGGAATCTATTTGTTAATTATATATATATATATATATAAAGCAATTTCCGCGATTCCAGCGCCTCTTCATTTTTCCCGCCGTTTTCACCAAATCACAGTCGGCGCTTTATATCTACATCGCTGAACGACAGCATCTATTAGCAGACACTGAGAGATCATATTGCCAAAGTAAATCGATTGTATTCACAAAATGGTGATATTTCAACAAATAAACAAAATTCTTTACGTTCCTGACTTCGTGAGTGGGTGTGCTTTTAACTTTTGAATAGACAAAGAAGAAGAAATCGAAGCTTTTACCTTCAACGACCTTATATTGTTCGAGATTAAATGCGATTTGGACAATGTCCATAATTGGGTATATGATGATTGGAACCCAACAATCACTTTGAGTCTGAATTATCTGTAAAATTATGTAACAATGATGTCAAAAGAGTGTCATAAAAGTACTCTAGGAGTGTAAACGCGTGGCTGTCTTAACAATCGCCGAGAATCGGGGATAGAAATGTTCCCGATTCTTACGATTCTTACGACAACTCATCTTAAGAATGTAGAATACTAAGAAACATAATTTTATATAAGACATAATTTTGCGTTATAAGATTTTAGGTGTTAGGAATAAGTTTTTAAGAAATTCCTAACTTGTACATACAGTTACCTATATTTATTATATAAAATAGAGTGTTTTATTGATTTTTCCGCCACTAATAAAAGTGATGATCTCACATGTGCGATTATTTATGATAATCGCAAATGTGACGATTATCGCTGAATCAGCATTATAGTTTAATGCAATTTTTGCAAGGCAATAGGACAATTTTTTTATATAATAAACAGAACAATACATGGATTCTTGGAAATATGAAATTTATTTCTCGTGTTGAACAGGATATGTCACTCGTTCGCTTCGCTCACTCGTGAGATATCCTGGTCAACACTCGAAATAAATTGCATATTTCCGCACATCCATGTATTATTCTCTATATAATCTTGTAATTACTTTATTTGAGGTGAAAGGTTTACCGTCGTAAAATAACATTAAAGTGCCTATAAACTCAAATAAGATATTACTGATGTGGATTCTATGTAACGTGAATAGTTGAATGCCAAAATATTTTCTGACTTGAACTTTTATTTGTTGTTATATTGAGGTTTGTATTTCCAAAATGTTAATGAGGATGACGTCAATGTAGCCATTTGTGTGTGTGTGTGTTTTTTCTTTTCTTATGATAAACCGCTTGAAGATTTTAATGAAAAAAAAATGATAAAATACAGAATATACCATTCAAGTACCCATTAACATGTGAATTGGGTAATATTTCTGCTGTAACGGAACACTGTGTATGCAAATTATGCCTACATAGACGTCATCCTCATTACCATTTTGGAAATACAAAGCTTGGACGGGGTTAGTACTTGGATGGGTGACTGTCTGGGAATAGCCCCGTTCTCGAACTTGAATTTCATGCGAGTAGAGTTTAGTTGGTCTCTCCTGCATGTGCTTCGAGGGTTTTTCGCAGGGTTCTGCGGTTTTCCTCCCTCCGTAAAATCAACACTTAGGTCTTAGCTTATGTCGTGCAATTTTAACATGAGCCTCTGGCTCGGATGATTGGGCGACCACATCCTGTGCTTACGACGTTAAATAAATCATTACTCTCATTACCTCAATATAACGACAAATAAAAGTTCAAATCAAAAAATATTTTGGCATTTAACTATACACATTAAATAGAATCTATATGTAGTAATATCATATTTGGGTTTATAAGCACTTTAAATAAGTAAATAAATAAGTAAATAAATAAACATAATAAGATAAACAAATAAGATAACATGATTGCGACACCGAATAGACTATACAAGCGATGTAATGCATACAATATAGCATATAATACGTCGTTCTCTTGATCACGGTTCATTGGACTGATTTTTGCCATCCCCAACGGTCTTTGCCATGCATCCTGAACGGTCTTTTTCATCTTCGACGATTTTTGCCATCCTCAACGGTCCAACGTCTTTGCCATCGGAAATGGTCTTTGCCATCTCAGGGGCAACCTCGTACCCAGGATCTTACCTCCGCTCCCCCCTCGCTGCGGAAAGACGTGACGCTTGCCAAAATATGGGCAGTAACAATTATTTCACTGTAGGGAGGGGTTGTTTAGTTTGAAATTTGACTCAACTTTGACCCAGCACAGTCACTTTGATATTTCCTTGAATGCTCTTTCTTATTTGATCTTTGATGAGCGCATTTAACGGAGACACTACGATGATTACAGGAAGAAGGGGAGACGTCTCGGTCGGTCGTTCACTGCCCTGACTGCAGTTGATTTTGTCGTAAAAGAGCGACGGAAGAAGATGATATATTAGAGACTTTCCATATCCCGTTGGTAACACGGCCACAACATCTTTGCCAAAGTAAACTGCCTCGAGACATTTGACTTGTTTAGGTTTGAGGTTGATGTTTGAATTAGCCGCTGTTGACGACAGCGAAATGAAGGCTGCTGTAAAACATGGCTAAACACTTTCGTCTTTTATTTATAAAATAGGTTGCGTCTTACGCACGCTGTGATTGGTCAATTACCGTGTTTATATCAGGCTATGTAAACACGGTTGTGATTTCACGGCACATTTTTTAGCCTTATTTCATAAAAGAAATTGAAAATGGATGCCCTGTGTTTATATAACCTGATGCAAACACTCGAGTGAGTTGGGAGAATTCGAAAGTACTTATGTAAACCCTCGCCTACGGCTCGGGACCGAAACCTACGGCTCGGGACCAAACAAATAATAAATGACTTCGTCTTTGGTAACTTCGAAGGAATATATACGTAGCATCAAAAACGGGGAATGGATCGCATGCTTCATAGGCGTAGAGTTTTGTTTTTGTCCGGGGGGGCTGAACTGCTGAACAAGGCCTTTTTAAGAATTTTCCCGTGGGGGGCGTTTACAAAAAGGGACTCTTCTAGGAGGTCTGGGGGCATGCCCCCCGGAAATTCTTGAAATTTAGAGTCTTGGAAATGCCATTTCCTGCATTCTGAGGGGCGATTTTTAAGAACACTGAAGGTCATGAAATGTCATAAAATCTAGTTAAAATACTACACATTTCAACAATTGTTTGATGTTGTGTTTGCTGGGTTGACTTATCACTGTATATGGGTGCTTTTGGCTGACAGTCTGTAACAGTTACTTTAGCCTAACGAGTAACCTATAATTTGTGAATGGTGACTGATGAGTCAGTTGCTGCAAAATTTCTCGGTGGGCTAAAGGCCCTCAGCCCCCCCCCCCCCCCCCCCCCCCATACTCAACGTCTATGGCATGCTTAGTATCTTATTTTTCTCAGAGAGTCAGTAAGTGAAGAAAAATCACACAGCTTGACACACGCAGTTAAACAAGCATTTAAGACGGGCGTTATATTCCTTGATACACAAATTAAACATCTGTTGAGTGCAGTCTGACAATTAAAAACTGTTACCAAAAAAATAGCAACAGTTGTTACTATGGCAACAATCACGTTTCAAAATGGCTGCCAATTACCCTTCAAACTAATTTAATTCGAAAAAATTAAAACTTTTTTTTTTTTATTAAAACTTTTCTTGAAGTATGAGTAATCAGTAGGCCGATTTAAAAAAAATTCTGTAGACCCAAATTTTTTAAAAATTAACAAACATGATTTTTCCGGATGTGCCATGGGTAGTCCAGTTAGTGCTATTATCTCTAATCTCTACATGGAAGAAGTTGAAGTATTAGCCATTGAGAAAGCCACTATTCCACCAAAATTTTGGAAACGCTATGTTGACGACAGTCTCGCTATTTTAAAGAAAAACGCACTCACCACATTCCACAAAACTCTCAACTCTATTGACCCACACATTTCATTTACTGTTGAACATGAACACAACAACAAAATTGCCTTTTTAGATACAGAACTTTCACGACAAAACGGGACAATTGCTATCAACGTTTACAGAAAACCTACACATACAGATCGTTATTTAGATTTCCATTCTCACCATGACAAAAAACACAAAGCTAGCACTGCTCGAACACTCATACACCGATCTTTTCATCTCCCTAACACTACCAACGGAAAAGCACACGAATTAGATCATGTTACTAATGCGTTACGAGCAAACGGTTATCCACATAGATTTATTACAGAGATAACGCACAAACTAACGCATGATATGACACCAACTCCAGAAGAATTAGTGGGCAGGTTTTTTAATTTAGTTGAATCGGAAAAACAACACAACGGCTACGCAGTTCTTCCTTACATCAACGGATTAACTGAGACTTTGACGCGACATTTACGTAAACATGACATTAGGGTTACAAACAAACCACTAAAGACACTACAACAGGAATTCCCTTCTCCCAAATACAGACCACCCTTTGAAGAACAACTAGATGTCGTTTATAAAATACCATGTAAACAATGCGATTGGAGCTACATTGGCGAGACAGGAAGATGTTTTCGAACTAGAAAGAAGGAACACATAAGGAATGTAAAATTTGGACAAAAGGGATCAAATATCGCCAACCACGCTTGGAATAACGATCATGTCATTGATTTTGAAAACGGCCGGATTATTGATAGAGGCAATTATCGAATACGAAAAACTTTGGAATCTTGGCACACCGGATTAACGAAAGAAGCCGACAACAACTCGAAGCCTCTTCCTGGACAATATGCCATTCTACTAAAGAAACAATAACACATTTATTATCCATATCTTATGTCATATCCTGTTATTCTCATTAATATTCTGTTGCTTGTATATATATATAGGTGTAGATTTCCACATTTCTCTTAACCCGTTGAAGGCTGTAGTCTGACAGCCGAAAGCTCGTATTAATAAAAACTTTTATCAGTGAACGCTTGTTTCATATCATTATGATTTTTCCGGAAAAAAAATTATTTGTTCTACAGAATTTTTTTAAAATCGGCCTATTGATTATTCATACTTCAAGAAAAGTGTTAATGAAAAAAAAATGGGGGCTCACAAAAGTATTTTTCGAATTAAATTAATTTGAAGGGTAATTGGCAGCCATTTTGAAACGTCATTGTTGCCATAGCAACAACTGTTGCTATTGATTTGGTAACAGTTTTTGATTGTCAGAATGTTTAACTATGCATAACATGTTTCGGACTCTCAAACTTGTATTTTCCATTTTTCAAGACTGTATGGAGCCACCTTAAAGTAAAAACTGTTTCCCGAGTTCCTACGGCAGTAAAATCGTGTAAAGATATACCGAACTGATGTATAACGATAATGGGGATTCATGGCGTAAAAATGGGAGAATGACAAAACTTGTAAGCCACATACAACGATTGATTCATATTTGACCAAATGATGATTTGATGCAATGATTCATATTTGACCTGCAACCTTGTGAGAAAAGTAAAGCATTTGCACTGGGGCATATATACTAAGGCTCGTGCAGCAGAGCTGACTGCATGAGCTTAACTGAAAAAACCAACCGTAAGCCACAATTTACCCTCTTCATAAAAAATCTATTCACAAATCAGTCAGCCGTCAAAATTCAGTAAAATGTACATACTATATACAATTGGTCAAAAATGGATGCATCTAAATACGAAATCATCAAAAATAATCTTCATCTATTACTCATTTGACATTATAGAATCTTATACTTACACAAAATCCTTTTCGAAGACGAATACCTCTTGTCTTGTTTTTCTTGTACATGCTTCTCTTGGCTTGCCCGCGTTCGTCTACTGGCTTGATTCGATGGGTGTTTTCACATATATGTTTTTGCCATAGGTCAATGCATCGCAATGCGATTTGATAATTTGGGTGACAACAATAGCAAACGATTATAGAGGGTATAAATATATTTGAAAAGATTCAGAGGGAGTTTGAATAATGGGTGTCTACATTCGATAGATGCAATACTCAGATGTCATTGTACGTACGTGACTGGCAATTTTGAGCATAAGGGAAAGTTTGTTTCGTTGTTAAACCGAATGCCGGTCGAAACCCTTACAATTTTTTAGTTTGTGATTTTTGGTGTAAATATGTCAGTTGACTGTATAATCATAATGAAAAAACAGTCGAATGGATCGTGATCAAGAAAGCGACATATGCTATGCATCACGCATGCATGTGGTGACCATGTAGTCTCTTCGGTGTCGCAATCATGTTATATCTCGAACAATAAGATCGTTGAAGGTAAAAGCTTCGATTTCCTCTTCTTTGTCTGTTCAAAAATTAAAAGCACACCCACTCACGAAGTCAAGAACGTAAAGAATTTTGTTTATTTGTTGAAATATCACCATTTTGTGAATACAATCGATTTACTTTGGCAAGATGATCTCTCAGTGTCTGCTAATAGATGCTGTCGTTCAGTGATGTAGACATAAAGCGCCGACTTTGGTGATTTCTGTGATTTGGTGAAAACGGCGGGAAAAATTAAGAGGCGCTGGAATCGCGGAAATTGCTTTATATATATAACATATATATTATATATATAACATTTATATATAAACATTTTGTAAACCTAAGATACGGGTTAAGAAATAAAATGAATAAGAACTGCAAAGAGTGGCCAAACAGACCAAATAACTCGTCACAGGACAACGCACCTATAAGTTGTCTGTTGTCGAGCGAGCACATGCATGCACGGTGGGTTGTCCCCGACTGATCTTCAAAAATAAAAACTCCGCAATCAGCATATATATATAGATAGATAGATAAATGTGTTGATAACTAGTATCGCGTACAAAATCATACGGGTATAGAGTGCTCAATGCCGAAGCAGAGCGGTATAACATCAAATTTACATTCACCTGACGAGTGTGGCGAGCTTCGCGCTGCAAATTTGTTGTGAATAAAGTTCTTATGAAGTAACCCAAACTTGTGTTTTAATGTTATATATATATACTTTTCCAAAAATAACTCTTTAATTCAACATAATTATTTTCTGAATTATGCGAGACACTGCCCCTTTATCAAGATACCTACATCTTATATCAGTACCTTATCTATATCTTATAATATCTGTATCTTAATAAAGCGGCAGTGCCTCGAAAGAATTATGTTGAATTAAAGAGTTATTTTTTGAAAAGTTTATTAATATTGTATACATACATATACAAGGTAGATCATACAGTGGCTATATTTATTATATGGAGAAGAGTATTTTACTAGCAGCTAAAACACTCGTAGAATCCATATTTCACTACATCCGGGAACCGAGTAGCGTATTTCTTGTATGTAACGCTCGCGAGTGACATATCGACAAGTCAAAATTTACGCCTTTTGCCGTAAGTTTCGAATTAAGTAAATTTGAGCCAGTAACTTCTCTTAATTTAGTTTTTCACGTAAAATGACGTATTCGAAGAAGCTGTTGTATTTTTAATTTGTATTTTCTAAAAGTTTTAGGTCAAGCGGTTGTAGTTTTCGCATTAAACCCAGTTTATCAACATCACTTCCACGCATAATTTCATTGTCCATATAATAAATAGAACATTACACGGTTGCTCAAAGATATGGATTTTATGTTCTCGTGGCAAGAACAATATTGCCCTTGCCACTCGAACATAAAATCCATATCTCCTCGCCACCGTGTAATATCCCCTTTATATATACCAAGGGTATAGTGGCTATATATATACCAAGGGTATAGTGGCTATATATATATATATACCAACGTAGATCGTATTAGCTGTTGAATAATCTTATTTTTGAAGATCAGTCGGGGACAACCCAGCGTGGGCTCGCCCGACAACAGACACTGACTTAGGTGCGTTGGCCTGTGAAGAATTATTTGGTCTGTTTGATGACGACTCTTTGCAGTAGGGTCGAAGTATATAATAACCTATTCGCTTTTATTCGTTTTATTTCTTAACCCGTATCTTAGGTTTACAAAATGTTTCATTTCGGTTTGTGTTAATTAACTTTTTCGGTTTTTGTATTCACAAAATGGTGATATTTCAACAAATAGACAAAATTCTTTACGTTCTTGACTTCGTGAGTGGGTGTGCTTTTAACTTTTGAACAGACAAAGCAGAAGAAATCGAAGGAATTTACCTCGCGCTGGCTTGTTTATTGACTTGTGCAATTTTCCCACAAAGCCCGATTTGAATTTATAACAAACACATGAACATACACAACTTGTAAAATAAAAAGTTGACCAAAAAATATTAGTAAAGGCAAACTTTATCGTGTGTACTGAGTTTCGATTTGCTAGCCATCCTAAGAGGGCCAGTCGTACCCAGGGTCTTACCTCCGCTCCCCCTCGCTGCGGAAAGACCCTGGTACACGCTGGTCACGTGCTTCCAAGTGCCACCTGATCAAATTTCATACACAGGGAGGGTCCCAGCGGGGTTCATTTTTGTCACCTGAAACCACTCGAAGTTTTACACAAACTGTCGTATATAAGCTGCTTATGTAGAACTAATCTAAAGACATCGGAATGCTCGTCAGAGGTCAGCCAAGGTTTTTTAAATTCGTGTGCTGATTCTGAGCGCTTAATAGTAAAATCATTTGATTCCCAAATTTTAGAAGACATGAACTTAAATGTGTGTATTCCATAGTTTGTGCGAGCCATCGGTTGGCTAAAGTTCAATCCGCATGCATATAATAACTACTTATTGACCGAGCGTGAGGTCTGTACTAGTGAAATATCGGACCGATGTTTTTTTTAGTACGGACCGAGACGAGCGCAGCGAGTTGAGGTCTGTGCAAAAAACAGAGGTCCGATATTTCACTAGTACAGACCGAACAAGCGAGGACAATAAGTAGTTTATTATATGGCCATAAATGTTTTGAACGTTCTGTGAAACTGACTCGACCCATCTTTCTTGCGAACTAAACGAAAATGGCAGACATTTTCCCATTTTTAAAGTACTTTCCGTTGAACTAGCCCAAATAGTATTTTTCAATTGCTTTTGTTTGACATATTGCTAAAGATCGTACGTTAAGTAGTTGAATAAGAAATCATCTGAAATTCTAATACTTGTGAGAAGTAAATGTTATATTATTACGAACAATGTTACGAACGTTTTGAACATTTAAAAAACTTTCACAAAACGTGGAAACTCGAACAATACATCAAATGAAAGCTTATAAAATTTCTAACAACATACCTGCACGATATATTTCAATAATGAGTAGTTCTGAAATTATAATCCATCTTGTTGCATATACTGGCATGACTGCCATTTTGTTTATAAAACGTACTGTCCCAGACGGCAGATTCCGCTCTGAGCGGGCGGATACGGGAAATATCCGACCGCTTATGAACCAATCAAATTACAGGATTTCCGTATTCGGACCTCTCAGCGCTGCTGCCATATAATGATAGTAATTATTACGTTTTCGGGGCTCAGCCACTATACTCAGCCACACTACCCCTCCATAATAGCGACTAATTTGAATATTCTTTTATGTACATCTTAATAAGATGTCACTGTCCTGCCTGGCCTCCTTTATGTGTCTGCAATACAAAAGAATCTTATTTGCTTCATAACGAGGCCAGAAAGGCTCATTTATAGATGCACATAACAGAATATTTAAGTGAAGATCTTTGTGAAAGTCGGGTTTATACTTCGTGTTAAAGACAGTAGTTGACTTCTCGACTCTCGTTTAACTCCTTCACCACCGAGGGCTCACCTCTTCTTGACAAGCAAAATCGTCTGCCGTTAGACATGAAGAGTAACATACGAAAGTCTGCTTATGCCTTATGGTTCGAAAATTGGCCTTACAGTAGGCAAAGAGTTATAAAGGTGTACCATGTGCACAGATTCGTTCAACTTTAAAGGACATTGGCATTAAAAATTAAGTTTGTCTAATTTGAAAGAACTCATAAAATTGTCATAAAAGATATTTTACAACTTTTTCGTATCTTTCTGCGTTTTCAAGATATTTCAATTTGTTTGATATGTAAATGAAATGGTCTCTGACGTCAGGAGTGGGGTAAAATATTTTCATACAGAGCAAACTCACTTACATATCTAACATGAAATGTTCAGCGTCGCAAGGAGTTTTTATGTGCACAGTTTCAAATGATTTCGCTGAACAAACTTAGAGATATAACTGGTTTTGCTACATGTGAAAATATTTTACCCCACACCTGACGTCAGAGACCACCATTTACATATCAAACAAATTGAAATATCTTGAAAACGAAGAGAGATACGAAAAAGTTGTAAAGAATGTTCTATTACAATTTTATGAGTTCTTTCAAATTAGACAAACTTAATTTTTAGTGCCTATTATTGCCCTTTAAAGAAAAATTTTAATTGTTTCATAAAGTTACAGTGCGGTAATAAAAACATCTTTGACTATAGTATTGGACACTTGACTCTTGAACAGTGGGTTATTTAACACTTGTGAACTTCTGGTTATCCGCTTGCTTACATCACTACTGAGAAGTTCGGTAAATTGGTGCATGGCCGTTCATGCATTTGAACGCAATATCTCGGTAAAGTTTGCGGTTAACCGGAAACCGTTCGGTTGCGGGAAACTTGAGATGTCGATCCTCATCGGATTTCTCAAAAACGCGGTCATATGTTGCTATAAGTGCAACGGAAAAGCGGTTGCGGTTAAAATTACCAAAATAGAATGGAAATTCAGACCCCTTATAATATAGACCCCCACAGTGCGTGCTGCGAAACTCTGTATACAGTGTGTAACTCATTTCACAAAGCAAAATGAACGTCTATGTTTACATATATCGAAATATAGTAAGGTTAGATATACTGCCGAAACAGAGACCGTATAGTAGTCTAACGTTTCGAGCGAAGGCCCTTCGTCAGAGAGAAATGTTAGACTACTATATATACGTTCTCTGTTTCGGCATGCAGTATATCTAACCTTACTATATTTCGATTGTTGTTTCAACACTGCCTACGCAGCACGCTACTTTTATTTCACTGTGTTTACATATACCTATATATAGCCATACTTAGATGTTTGTAAGAACTGAACAAGTGGATAACCTTAACAATATCAAACGGGCCTTTACACGAGCCCGAGTGGAGTGCCAGCCCGGGTCAGCTCGCCATCCCTGGTTATTCTTTTTTCGTGTTTACATCAACCAGGGTTGGCTGCTTTTTTCCCAACCCGGGTCAGCTTTTCCCAACCCGGGTCAACTTTTCTCAACCCAGGTCAGCTTTTCTCAACACAAATTATCATATTGCCAACACTTTACACGAGCCCGGGTCAAGTCAACCCGTGTTTACATGAAGGAATTGACCAAAGTTCTGGGTCTTGAAAAGGGTCACCCGGCGAGACGGGTTGACCCGGCTATCGTGTAAACGCTAACTGGGGTTTATTCGTAGACGGGTTGACCCGGGTTGGCGAGCTGATCCGGCCTGGCACTCAACCCGGGCTCGTGTAAAGGCCCCCTCAGGGCCTGTTCACATGAGGCGAGTTATCTTGGGGGGTAGGGTTATCCCTATCCCCCGAGATAACTCGGTGTTAGTTTATTTCCATGTTAAAAAAGTAAACCGTTCACATGAGACGGAGATAACTCGGGGGATAGGGATAACTCGGTCTGAGCGATAGGGTAACCCTAGCCCCCGAGTTATCCCTACCTCCATGTGAACGCTTTCACCCGAGTTATCTCGGGGGGTAGGGTCAACTTAGGCATGCGTATTTATGCTGTTGCTCGGGATAACTCGGGGTGAAGCGTTCACATGAAGCTAGGGTTATCTTGGGGGCCAGGGACAACTCGGTAGTTGCGTTTTATCATGTAAAATAGGGTCAACTTTGACCCTAGCCCCCGAGATAACCCTAGCTTCATGTGAACGCTTCACCCCAAATTATCCCGAGCAACAGCATAAATACGCATGCCTAAGTTGACCCTACCCCCCGAGATAACTCGGGTGAAAGCGTTCACATGGAGGTAGGGATAACTCGGGGGCTAGGGTTACCCTATCGCTCCGACCGAGTTATCCCTATCCCCCGAGTTATCTCGGTCTCATGTGAACGGTTTCCTTTTTTAACATGGAAATAAACTAACACCGAGTTATCTCGGGGGATAGGGATAACCCTACCCCCCGAGATAACTCGCCTCGTGTGAACAGGCCCTCAGATCCACATTTGCTTTTTGAGTCATTTTAACAAAAGTATAAAGAACGACTATATCAGGAAAAGAGGGAGACAATTGCCCCCTCCAATGCAGCTCTATAGCCAATGCGACTCTGCGCGGGTGTCATTTTGAACAGACAAAGAAGAAGAAATCGAAGCTTTCGTCTTCAGTGATCTTATTGTTCGAGATGACGTGATTACGCAACAGCGACGCCGAGGAGGCTACAGTATAATACAATGCAGTGCAGCCGGTTGTCACAGTGAGCATTCTGATATGTCGCTCTCTGTTGTTAAATTAATCGCTCTGCCATTGACTGCAGCTGATTATCATCCATGGCCTATTGGACTGATTCCCTATATAAAAAGTCAACTAGCATGTTTACACGAAAAATCAAACCGAAGTCGATGAAGAATGGCAAGGGTTGCGACCAGCATTCGGTCAAGCGATGAAACAAATTTTCGTCGTCGCTCAAAATTTTCAGTCGCAATAACTGAGTAATTGTTTAACTGTAGACACAATTTTAACTCACAGTAAATCTCTTTTTCAATATATTTGAATACCCTAACAGTCTTTTACAATTCTTTTTTCAAGAATGAATTCTTCCTATTGCGATGCATAATTTTTTTTGAATTCTTCGCATTGCGATGCATTGATCTAGAAAAACATGTATATGAAAACACCCATCGAATCAAGCCATCACACGAACTGGCAAGCGAAGTGAGAAGCATCAACACGCATTACAAGATAAAAGAAATCGATCTTTTGAAATAATTCTGCGTAAGTACGATGTTCAGTTATAATCATAGACATAAACCGTTAATTCGCCAACTTATAGAAATCAAGACTATTTTGATGATACCTTATACAGAGTATGATTATATTTCGATGCGTTTTTGTTCAATTTGCATTTAACGACATGAAATTTTCTTGTTCGTGTACAAGGTTTCATGTCTGCAATTTTTCTTTGTTACCGTTCTGTGTTTTTTTTTTCGATAAAGCAAGTGGATATTGTTTCATATATAGTATATATACACTACCTTCGTCATACTCGCATTTTCATCCTATGGTATAATAACTGGCAAACGTTATCTGATGCCATCAGATGCATTATGATTTTATCGAATTATAATTTTATTGTAGCCTTATAGGTACATCTTTACATTATTTGACTGCGATAGGTACCTGGTAAACAGGTTATATATATATATATATATATATATATATATACTTTAACTCTCGACAGACATTTAACTCATTGGCCCCCGAGAGCTCCCGCCCTTGACGAGTAAAATCGTATAGCGCGTTAGTCCGAGTAAAATACTGAAGTCTACATGGTTCTAAAAGTAACGATAGTCGAGAAAGGGTTAATCAGATAGGTTCTGAATTGTCATGAACCCCTTGGCACCGGAGAACTCAACCCTTGACGGCTATTAAAAATCGTCGTAATTTGTTTACCAAGCCAAGGACAGGGAACGCCTTTTTTTAAAATGCCCGTTTTGTATAAGTGGGTGTGTCAAGTTGTGTGATGTGATGATCTTTCCTCGTTTACTGACTCTTTTTGGGAGAAGTGAAATGCCATATACTATACGTGTAATATATACCCAATTCTTCATCGGTATTACCGTCATTATAATACTAGAGATAATTCGTTCTCGGCAACAGCCTCCGTATCGCTCAGTGGGCAGAGCGCTGCGCTAGTATCACAGGGTCATGCACGGCTTTGATTCCTAGCCGAAAGGCCTTGTTGTTGGTCTAAAAACGTGTATATTCGTACACTCGAGATTCTCCTTCGCCAAAAACCGTTAGAACATATATAGTTTAATTTCTTAGCGCCCGAGAACTCTATTCCCGGTTTCCATCCTCTGTAAAACCAACAGTGTCCCCAATTAGTTCTGTGCATGAGCTAAAACATTTGACACTGGAATGAAGTTAAAACACTTTTTACAATAGGGAGCTTAAGGGCGACGACTGCAATCTAGAGTTCAGTATCAGTAAGTTAGTATTGAATACTAACTTAGGGCCTGTTCACATGAGGCGAGTTATCTCGGGGGGTATAGGGTTATGGTTATCCCTACCCCCCGAGATAACTCGCCTCATGTTAGTTTATTTCCATGTTAAAAAAGTAAACCGTTCACATGAGACCGAGATAACTCGGGGGATAGGGATAACTCGGTCGGAGCGATAGGGTAACCCTAGCCCCCGAGTTATCCTTACAACATTGTGAAACTGCGCAGGGACTGGTATCTCAGGGGGGTAGGGGCAACTTAGGCATGCGTATTTATGCTGTTGCTCGGGATAACTCGGGGTGAAGCGTTCACATGAAGCTAGGGTTATCTCGGGGGCCAGGGACAACTCGGCCAAAACTTGGTCAAAACTTGCGTTTTATCATGTGAAATAGGGTCAACTTTGACCCTAGCCCCCGAGTTATCCCTACCCCCCGAGATAACCCGGTCTCGTGTGAACAGGCACTTAGAGGCACAGCGTCAGATATTAAATTACCGCGCTTAATTAATAGTTTCGTGCGAGACAAAAATTATATTTGTGTGCAAAGAAAGGGAATAATATTCCTAAAACGTTAAAATAGTAATATTGAGTGATTAGTGCATTTTCTTGCGGACTATTTAGTCCAAGTTTTGACGTGTGCTATATATTCGCGATAACTTTAATCATGTGAACTTGAATTTGTCCACGAAGTTTTTCAAGTTTGCGTCATGGTAACACTGCCTTTAAAGTATGTTTTTTGACATCCAAAAGCTTTATTAGAGTTCTAAAAGGATTTTGTTGCGTAGTTTGAAGTCAAACTCAACTAACAGGTTTCGCCGTTTCGCGAGTTAACGTCGTCCTGAAGACGTGAAAATGATCCGAATAACACTGTATGTAGAACGGGGACGGCGTTAGCATTACTCTTCGGACTAAAAATTATTTCTTTTCTTTGTTGTGTGAGAAAAATTCTATTGTATTAAGGACGCTGTCCTTGATGTTCGCGTTGTATTTGCTTTAATGATTGTACATGCAGGTTTGAAACAAATTCGAGGTCTCTTTCAAATCAAAACCCGATCGATTCACACTACTGCGTAAGCTTCCCCCAACTAATTGAAGTCCATGCACCGAAATATTTATCAGACTTCACCTGACCTACACGATGTCGGTTGTTATACAGCATTTAATTGATAACTAAAATAAGATTTTTTGTTTTGAGACACCCTGTTGGTCAAGCAGACACAAAGGGATGTCGCTTTTCAGTTTTAATTATTGTAAACAGCTCCATGACTTGTATATGTCATCGATTCCTGACGCGAAGTTTGATGGATTTTACCAGTACCGAGTCCGTTTAGGATATAATTTATTACATATAACTTTACTGCCATATAGCTACTCGGGAAGTACGTTATGTTATATAATTGTAACTCTCAACAGACATTTCATTTGTCATCAAGGAACGCCCTTCTAAAATGCTTGTCTGATAACTGGTTATGTCAAGCTGTGTGGTCTTTCTTCGTTCGCCAGTTATCAGTTAAGGGAGCAGTCATTTTTAATAGCGGGGGATGGGGCGGAAGATATTTGAAGGGGCTATGGAAATGTTTTAACTTGCATGTTATGGGGGGGGGCAGAAATAGAAAGCATGGGAAAGGGGGGGCTACAAAAAATAACGAACTCATCACACAAAACATCAAATTCACTCTCTAGTTTAATAATACAGAAACTACAATATCAGAAAGAAATTATAGAAAGTGAGCCAGCCCAAGTAGCCATTGAAACTAGCCCTGCACTTTTGTCTTTATAATAGCCGAGCTAACTTTTCTCATGTGAACAAATAAGTTCCCAACGCAGCCAGGTGAAGAATCAGGTATAGTTTAACGCTACTCTGGCTTAAACGTTTTTTGAACGAAAAACTTTTAAGCCAGAGTAGCGTTAAACTATGTCTGTTTTATCATGTGTTTACATGAGAACTGCTAGCCTCCCGACTTCCGGGAGGGATTGATGAGTCACCGCGAGCACTATCTAGTGGACCAGCTTGGGCACCTAGACTGGCTTTCCTCAAAATAAACAACCACCCCAACCCCAAGTCAATCGCAACACTGTCACATATATATATATTTATACAATACCCTGGTTGCTATGCGTGTTTTCATTGGTTGTTGGCCATGATCTATTAGAGGACAGACACATGGTCACGTCAGATCACGTCAGCGACTTGCCTTTTTCCTTCTTCATGCCCCAAAATCCGGCACGAGTTTCGACAAAGACCTTTTAAATTTTTATTGTATAAAACAAATAGATTCCATTTTTTTGTTGTCTGTTCAGTTATAGATGCACAGAGGACGTCACAACGTGGTAAGAACATCAGTGACCCACTCGACTGCGTCTCGTGGGCCACTTTTTTGTTCTTACCACGTTGTGACGTAATCTGTGCATCTATAACTGAACAGACAACGGAAAAATGGAATCTATTTGTTAAATATATATATATATACAGCTAGTGGACACATTGCACAATGTGCGCAAACCAAAGAAATAAAATTTACTGTCTTCCCTTTTTTATAAAATGACTACAGAAGACGACGATACACGCAGGGCAAAAGAAGAATATTTCATTAAAAAGTTTAAATCTTCTTTAAACTCAAATTAAGACACTAATTACTCTAATTATAAAAATTGTATTAATGACGTCACAAACACATTTAGATTGTAAATAGCCTGAAGAGCCACGACAAAGCGGCGAAACGCGTTGCAGACAAAACACAATCAAATAAACACAATTATATAATATATATAATTGTAATACCAAAAGAAACTTTAGTATTTGATTGTGTTTTGTCTGCAACGCGTTTCGCCGCTTTGTCGTGGCTCTTCAGGCTATTTACAATCTAAATGTGTTTGTGACGTCATTAATATATATATATATATATGATATTTATGAAATAAGGTGTCCTCTACGCACGCTCTGATTGGCTGGGCCCCGTGCATTTATAAGAGTATGAAGATCATAAATGACGTGAAGTGGCGTAGGATGGCGTCACTTGGCGGGAAAAGTTCGCGAACCTTCAAAACTATCCCACTTTTAGTTTATTTTTTCCCCTCTTATTTTATAAAACAAATAAAACATACCGCTCCTGTGCATATGTACTCTTATAAAGGTTCGTTTGACGTGATTTGAACACGAAAGAAGTGTAAAGTGGCTCTACTCAACTTCTTTCGTGTTCAAATGACGTCAAACGTGCCTTTATAAGAAGAGTACATATGCACGGAGCTTTATGTTTTATTTGTTAAATATATATATATATATATATATATAGACACGGTGTTTCGCTGTACAACAGCTCATCAGTGTAGCTTGGAACAATCTGAATGAATTTCATCAATTACTTATACACATGCGATCGTCGGTGACAACCGCATGTGGGACAGCATCGATGAAGTACATTCAGATAGCGTGAAGTGCGCATGGGCCGAGAGTGCTCAAACTTCCACAAGGGTAGTGAGCGTTGCGTTGTGAGCGTTTATTATATATATAGCGTTTATTAACCATATAAACGTATACATATATAAACCATATAAATATATATATATATATATATATATATATATATATATAATCAGTCTGATTCGGTATTTCTATACGGAATGACATTCTATAGTGAGTCTACAATTCCAGCTATTTTTCAGAAGGCGTGGAAGATTAGTGTTTAATGATTGAATATTAAGGGGGAGGGGCTACAAAAATAAATAGACTTTTTGGTGGGGGGCATGAAAATTACCAAGCTCGTACCCTGGCATCGGCTGGTCACGTGACACCCAGAATTTTGGGGTGTTTTGGCAAACACTTACTTAGGTATATGTGTTTGACTGTGTATTTTTATTCTTTGCAGCCACGATGAATCGAACTGTCTTGCTGCTGTTCATTATTTGCTCAGTACTGCTGATGAGCATTTTGGCAGAGCCTCGTCGTCGTCGTCCTCGTCATCGTCCTCGTTATCGTCCTCGTTATCGTCCTACCAATAGATGTCCATCTTTCAATCCTGTCTCTCTGCCAAAAAAAGGTAAAAGTTAGAATACAGGGAAAGGAAAACTGGTTGAAGCAGGGGATGAATGTAGAGTAAATTTGAAGGGGAGTCCACTGAGTGCAATGCTCCAAGTAACGTCTGGGGAACACCGCTGCCAAACGTTTTGCGCATGCGCGACGTCCTTGCTCGCACCTCAAAAAAAGAGCGGGAAAACACCGAAATATTTCGACTGGTCCGAGAGTCCGACACAAAAGTTAAAATTATAAGCATACTACCAAAAAGATAAAGTAGGTAATTTGTGTATGGCTTCTTTGTCAATATTGTAACATATTCTGAAATGACCCCTTCGTAATTTTCATGACCCTTTTTTTAAAACACAAATGAATAGTCGAGTCTTCACTGTCTGGTTGTTGTTGCCACGGCTAGTTCCCACTTCTCTTGCAATGTTTACTGTAGCAAATTCACGCATGCGCAAACGTTTGGCAGCGGTGTTCGTCTGCGGAGGGGTCTGGGGCACTGATCTCAATAAAACTGGATAGGTTAGCGTGCCCGGCGCCACTAAAGTTCATAAGCTTTCGTAGATTGAAAACAGACAGAAAGAGTTATTTTAAGAAAATTTAAACGAATGTAAGGACACAAGAAGTACTCAATAAGGTTTAAGACGCTAATTTCTTGCATTTGTTTCTATATTACTGAACTAAAAAATTTCGTTGTTTTTCTTCAGTGCCGACAATGAAAAAACTTCACGATAATATAAACTGAAAAACAGACAATAAGATCTACGAAGAATTCAATTCCAAGTCTTAAATTGTACCTTTTATAGTAATCTTTATGCCTTAACAATATCTCGTGTTGTGTACTTATTGTATTTGTTGTTAAACAGTGAAAACTAAACGAACCAGCATCTGTTGTTTGCTTCACGGCTTTTCCGACTCCCCTGGCACAGAGTACTTAATATTCCTCCCGCCGGATAATCTGACCGTGCCGACGTCAAGATTGCTTA